>JAMKPZ010002143.1:0-37969 GCA_024699675.1 Amphibolis antarctica
TAATTACACTTAACATTCTTAACTTTAGGTGTTTTAAGACCGTGAAAAAGTAAAATACAACATCAACTTAATTGAAAATTGAAAATTGAAAAGGAAAATAATAGATAACTACAACATAAACAAAATTTGGTGATCATCAACATAATCCACGTTAAGTGTTTTAAATATTTAAGTTAATGATAAATTAATTAGCACTCGAATGTTAGATTAAGTATTTTAAATATTTAACTTAGTAGATTAAATATGTTTAATATTTAGAACAGTTCGAAGAACTAATGTGAATGGATATAGTTAGTTACATAACTGCTACATATGAATATAGTTCATGAAATATCACCGTAGAATGTCACGTGAACTTTTAATTTCACATGTGGTGAGAGAATCAGCATTTTATAGTAAACGACCGGATGATTGTATTAAAAGACCGACGTCTTAACAATCACACGTGACTTTTTAAGTTGGGCGTGCGTTGTACAGTGTGGCCGTCAACTTGATATTCGAAGGGGTATAGTTAGATGTCACATGAAATATTAGGTTCACACATGATGAGAGAGTCGGCATTTTATGTTAAAAGACCAGACGATTGTATTAAAAGACCGGCATTTTAACATTCACACGTGACTTTTTAAGTTAGGCACGTGCGTCGTACAGTCTGGCCGTCAACTTAATATTCGAAGGGGTATAGTTTAGATGTTACGTGCAATTTTAAGTTTACACGTGATGAGAGAATCGACATTTTATGTTAAAAGACCGGACGATTGCATTAAAAGACCGGCATTTTAACATTAACACATGACTTTTTAAGTTAAGCGTGTGCTTTGTAAAGTACACGTGGTGTGTAAGTAGTAGTTAGGCGTTTTAAGGGTATCTCACGGAGACTATCATGTTTTGATGATGAATACTTAATTAATGTTTAATCATGATGTGATGGTAATTTAACAGTCATAATTATATTTTCTAATTATCTATTTACTTATTATTTCAACGTACTCGACATATTATTTCAGTTAATGCTAAATTATTTACAACTATACCCATTTGATCCAGGTTAAGTGTTTTTAATTATTTCATTAAAATCCTTTTTAATTCAAATTGAATTAATTTAAAGAAAATTCCACCATAATATTTTAAGCTAGTAGATGACATATGTTCGATATTTAGAACACTTCAGCGTGATATTGGAATAAGTGTAGTTACTTAAATAAGTGTTACACATGAATATAGTTCGTGAAAAATCATCGCAGAATATCACGTGAAATATTAGGTTCACACATAATGAGAGAGTCAGCGTTTTATGTTAAAAGACCGGACGATTATATTAAAATACCGACATTTTAACATTACACATGACATTCAATCATAAGGATATTAAAACGCTAATCTTTTAATACAATCGTTTGGTCTTTTAACACAAAACGTCGAATCTCTCATCACGTGAATTAGACGTGACAACTTCAAATAAGGGCTAAAGGTATTATTGAATAGCAAATATCTTTATGGTAAGATCCGATTATAAAAATCTGACAACTTTAATCCTCAATCTCTATGCGTATATAAGGTTTAAATTCATAATGCCCTGTGCCCTAATCTTCCCGATAGTTGCGTGGTGCATTACTTGGAGAAGAAACTTCAGTCACAGTAACGTAGGAATGGTATGCGAGAAGAAGACCATTCAAGTTCCACCGCTATTCTCGCGTACATGGCAGGTCAAAATCGACAAGGTTGACAAAGAGATACAGCTTTTGAAGTCGAGGTATGACTTCTCTCCTAAGGTTTTTGAAGTTGTTGTTGAGGAGAAGAAAAATGCAAAAAGAGAAAATTGGCGACTACGGTTACGATCATAGGGAGACAAAATACACAATATTAAGTGTGTTGAGCGGTATGTCTTAAAATCATTTACTGATTCAATGACACCGCTCAGTACATTTGAAATAGGACAGTCTTCAAGACCTACTGAAAGAAGACATAACAAGCCTGCTCTAAAGCTAAAGAAGACTAAACTCATCCATCCACAGCCGTCAACTTCAGAACGGTTCACCCCTACAAGTAGGGTTGAAGAGTTTGAAGATTGGTTTAAAGACACCACTGCACAGAAACAAATTGAAGTGGTCACATTAGATAGCTGGAGCAATAGTTCAACGTCTACTAGTAGTAAGGCTGAAAATAAAGGTCTGTGAATAGGTAAAATATTTTTGTCATCTTTTGAATTAAGTTGTTTTCAAAAGGTGCTTGATAATTTTGAGAAAAGAGAAGTAACTATTGCAAAGTCATCTCTATTTATAGTTGATGCAATTCCAACAATATTGTCAAGTTTTGTTGTGCATGACGTATGTGTCAAGAATATTTTTAAAGGCATATCATCATTTAGTTTGATAAATAAAAGGAATGATGTTATTGAGTTTGTATTGAAAATTACAAGGCATGACAGATTTCAAGCCTTTGCTGAAATGCAAAAGTATATCGATAGGAAAGAAAGACTTCTACGAATTTATATTCAATTAATGAGGCAATGGAAGGAAGAAGATACTCTGGTAATGAATATTCCACCACTGTGTGAAAAGTATATCGGAATTAATGATGAATCAAATGGTATACTTACAGTTGTTGCTGAAACAGTTTCTACAGAGATAGGTAGTTCCCCAACAGATCGAACGAATAACATTGAAGACATTTTAAGAAATTTAAAATCGCAGTGGGCACGATCTGTCTTCGTGGAAGAACAACAATTTTCTGACACAAGTGATAATCAGACATTGGGTGAATATTTGCAAAGCATGAAGAAAAAAAAAATGATGCAACTGTTCAGACTGATGCATAGAAACAGGTTGAAGAAATATTACAGTCACAACAAATATAAGAACCAATTTCTGAGCATGTGTCAATTATTGAACAAACTATGGAGGAAGCTACAAAATATCAACTTTCAGATTTAAAGGAAGAACATTACAGTTCTTCAACAATCTCTAATCAACAAACCATAGAAGAATCTATTGATTTGCAAGCTGAAGAGGAGTATGTAAATCAGCAACAAGAGACTTTAGAAGTGCAGAATGAAGATCAGTTGGGATTGGTTGTATATCAGTCACAGACAGAGAATGTTGAAGATTTGCCAAACACTTTTCATTCATTTCCTAAGGAAGGTATGACAATAGAAAATCAGGAATGTCTAGACAATTACAATAAATTTTTGAATCTTCAAATACTATATGAAAGGCCTATAAACTTTACAGATTTACAAGAGATCAAGGATCTCTTACAGTTTCAAGGTCTGCTAGACATAATACCAACAAACTGTAAGGTAGATGTATTTAGAGAAGTGATAGCTGTTTTTTATGCTTACTTGCATGCTGAGGAAGATAGATTATTTAACAACATTGATAACACTATTTTTGAAATCACTCCTCAGTTGGTATATGATACTCTTAAATTGACAAATGAGGATGTACAATTAGATACAACATCTTTGAACTTGCTAGATTGGAACATCAGTTCGATAGTAAGAACCCCTCATTCACATGGCAAATTACAGTATGTTGATGAACTCAATGGCAAAGCCAAATTTGTAGCCAAAATTCTACAAGTACAGATTTTTCAGAAGAAAGAACATGGTGAACATATCCAGAGAATTTGTTTATATGCCACATATGCTGTGATGCAGAAAATAAAACTGAATTGGTGCACACTGTTTTTAGATTCCATACAGCACAGACATTCAAAATTATTTTATGGAATCAGTCTTGTGAAGTTGATATCGGGCACAGGATATGATGTGAATCAGTGACCCAGAAAATCCTTCAAGGCAAGATCGTTTACAGTGGCTGAATATAAGAAATTCATTTGTAATGTACTAGTTATAGACGTACAGCAACAATCAACAAGTGAATAGGCACATACGTCGACTGGACAAGATTTGTTATCTTCTGCAGAAGTTGCGTATATTACACAATTAGGAGAACAAATTGGTCGACAGATTTCAGAAACTATAATAAGTTCTGTTCAAAATCGGAGGAGAAATCAAGGATAACTTGTACTTTTCTGATTTCTTGTTGAATTGTAATGCTAAGTGATTGGAACGTTTGTTTGTATAAGTGATTGATTTGTAATGCAAGGGTATTTTTATCTTATTTAACTTTTCAGTGAAAGGTGGATTTATTAATTTTATCTATATGAATGCTTACAATTATTCTCTAATTACAATACTTTGTTGAATAATGACAACAATGGGGACATATAGTTCAAAATTAAAACACTACATAAGTATACTTAAAACAATAGATAATTACACTTAACATTCATAACTTTAGGTGTTTTAAGAAAGTCAAAAAATAAAATAAAACATCAAATTAATTTGGTGATCATCAAAAAAGGGGACATTGTTGACTATTATGTATTGATGATGAATGCTTAATTAATGTGTAAATGACGGTAATTTAAAAGTCTTAATTATATTTAAGTTAATGATCTATTTACTTATTACTTGAACATAACTAGAAATATTATTTAAGTTAATGCTAAATTATTTAACACTATACCCATTCAATCTAGGATAAGTGTTTGTAATTATTTAATCAAATTCTGTTTTAATTCAAATCAAATTAATTTTTGAAAAAAATCCACCCTAATATTTTAAGTTAATAGATTAAATATGTTTAATATTTAGATAATTTTGGAAAAGTAATGTGAATGAATATAATTACTTAAATAAGTGCTACATATGAATATAGTTCATGAAATATCTCGGTAGAATGTCACGTGAAAGTTTAAGTTCACACGTGATGAGTGAATCGACATTTTATGTTAAAAGACCAGATGATTGTATTAAAAGACCAACGTTTTAACATTCACATGTGACTTTTTAAGTTAGGTGCGTGTGTTGTACAGTATGGCCATCAACTTAATATTCGAAGGGGTATAGTTTAGATGTCACGTGTAATTTTAAGTCACACGTGATGAGAGAATCAACGTTTTATGTTAAAAGACTGGACGATTGGATTAAAAGACCAACGTTTTAACATTCACACATGACTTTTTAAGTTAAGCGCATGTGTTGTACAGTATGGCTGTCAACTTAATATTCAAAGGGGTATAGTTAGATGTCACGTGAAATTTTAAGTTCACACGTGATGAGAGAATCAATGTTTTATATTAAAAGACCGAACGATTGCATTAAAAAACCAGTGTTTTAACATTCACACGTGATGTTCAGTAGTTGAGCGTGTACTTTAGAACGTCGGTCTTGTAATGCAAATGTCCAATCTTTTAACATAAAACGTCGATTCTTTTATCACGTGTGAACTTAATATTTCACGTGACATTCTACCGTGAATTTTCACACGTGATGAGAGAATCGACATTTTGTATTAAAAGATCGAACGATTGTATTAAAAGACCGGTGGTTTAACATAAATTTTCAAATCTCTTTTAAATATATGACATAAATCACTTATTTGAAATTCGTAAATACCTTATTTTACTTAAATATATGACATAATATTTAATGAAAATCTCTTTTAAATCAATATTCAGTAATTGAAAATCAAAACCATCTAAGTATTTCGATTGACGGTACTTCTGCCTAATTGTAAAGTATATCCATGGAACTACCATTTATAAATGGGTCCATAAACGATAGTTCCGTGCGTCACTTCTTTATTTTAACGGTACTTCCGTAAAATCCTTGAGAAATGCAGAAGTTAAATACTCCTCCTAGAATAGTGTATATTGTAATTGAAATTAAACACAACACATGGAAAATAATTGATTGAAAATGAAGTGTTTTTAAATATTTAATCAAAATATTTTTAAGTAAATTCGAATTATTTTAAAAAAAAATTCACCGTAATATTTAAGTTAAAAAAAATCCATCCTCAATTATTTTAATTAAACACTACATAATTAAAATCAAATTATTTTAAAAAAAATTCACCTTAATATTTAAGTTAAAAAAAATTCCACCATAAATTATTTTAATTAAACACTACATAATTAAAATCGAATTATTTTAAAAAAAATCCACCCTAAATTATTTTAATTAAACACTACTTAATTAAAATCAAATTATTTTAAAAAAAATCCACCCTAATATTTAAGTAAAAAAAATTCATCCTGAATTATTTTCATTAAACACTACATAATTAAAATCAAATTATTTTAAAAAAAATCCACACTAAACTATTTTAATTAAACACTACATAATTAAAATCAAATTATTTTAAGAAAAATCGACAAACTTCTTTCAAATTTAATTACTGTATTCATAATTAATGAAAAATTAATTAATTTTCATAAGTTAATTAATATAACAATTCAAAATATACGTACGTGAGTGAACTTTTAAAGTTAAGGGAGAGAGAGTACACGTATCTTTTTAGGTGAAGAGATAGTGTTTTTAAATTTCACAAGAGAGAGTAACTTTTAAGTTTTTAAATTTCACATGTCTATTTCACGATCAACACCTACAGAATCAGGTTCTATAGGCACTTACAGAACTCGTGTCCTCGTATATATATATATATATATATATTGGTACCTAGCTACAGTTGGATTAATTATTTGATGAACTACCTGATCGATCAGTAATGAAAATGAGAGGACGAAAGTAATTAGCTAGGAAATTAAAGAGAAGATGTAGATGGATGGGGTGAAAGCATAAGGAAGGGCTTACCGTGAATGCACGAGGCGGCGACGGACGATGAAGAGAGAGGAAGGGGCAAATGGTGAGTAGAGAGGAAGGGGTGGACAGTGCAAAGCGATGGTGGATGAAGAAGGCGGAGGCCACACGGGAAGGGGGCGAACACGAAAGGGGGTGAATGCAGAAGGGGGCCGATGGTGAGGAGAGAGGAAGGGGCGAATGGTGCAAGGCGACAGATGCAGAAAGGGGCAAATACGGAAGGGGCTAACGGTGAGGAGAGAGGAAGGGGCAGACAGTGCAAGGCAACAGACATGGAAGGTGGCGACGTGAAGGGGGAGTGGACACGTGGGTGGACGAAAGAAGGATGCGTGCACGGGATGCTTAGGGCGGGGGACAAAAAAACACAATTTTTGTGACGGCTTAAATGTAACTGTGACGAATTTTCATCCATCATAAACTTAAAAGAAAATTGTGATGATTTTTTAACTTAAATAGTGACAGGTTTTATTACATCCATCACAAAAACTCCTTTTTCTTGTAGTGGGTAGGAGGAAGGCCTACTTGCAAGGAGAGGTTGTTGTGCGGTGTCCTAAAATGGGGGCTTTGCCTAGAAGCTTCGGTTGGATGGGCAAGCAACGAGCCTTCAGTTGCAGAACCTCGTTGGTCGGTTAAGATGTAAACGAGATGATACTGGTGCTAGTTCAGTTCTCTAGATGCAATACACCAGTAGCTGGTGATTGACGAGTTGATGGAACAACTGAAATGACAATCGTGGATCTCTTTCTTGATGAGACCCTTTGTTATATGCATAGGACTAAGGTGTAATGTTTGGTCGTGACCAATCATGACACGAAATAACTTACATTAAGATGGTCTCGAGAGAGAGCACACAAAATTAAATGCCTAAAATCCCTCAACTTCTGATTGCTGAGTTTGGAACCTAGTAGTTGGGTTCTGGCATTCGGGGTGGTTGAAGGTGGCGGATGTCGACGATCGAAGTGGGCTTCTAGGAGTCTGGTTCCAAGGTCCCGGTCATTCGTGATGACAATGTACAACTGATCGTGTGATGAGTAGAAACCCCCAAGTACTTTCGAGCTTAGAGTGGCTGCCATGGCGATTATTGGTGATGGGTGTGGCCATCAATCATAACCCCACGACTTATCGTAATGTTTACGAGCTTAACTTTATGACTCATCATAACATTATGGAAATTAGTCTATGGTTGGCTGTAATGAAAAGGGATTTAGGACTAACAGAACTTCTTCTGACTTTCAAAGGAAAATCCGATGCGGAAGAGGCAAGCACCTCCCTAACATAAGTGTGAATGGAAGTTCTGTCTAGGTAACGAAACTTTCGACTGATTAGCAGAATTTCCTCTAACTTTTAGATTAGAGGAAAATGTAATGATGACCCCAAAAGGAGAGTAGGAAGGGATAGAAGACTAACATAATAGACTAGGTTCGTTGCATTAGGGATAGATAACCCAATGAAGGGTAAGAAAGGGATAGAAAGTGACACAACAGACAGAGTTTGTTGTGTCAAGGATAACCCAATGAAGGGTAATGAAGCGACAGAAGGTTTGCAACTGGGCAGCACATGTAGGCTGCAAGGTTTGGAGTTAGCCATTACGCATGGGGTGGAACACAACATGGGGTTGCTGCTTGGGACGCATAGGTTCCAACTGAGAAATCCAGAAAGCAGACGATAGATTCTAAGGTGCCCTGGCTGGCTCGTAGGGTAGCGTGCAGGGTGGATGGTTGATGCTTGGCTGCTTGTTGGGTGGTGCACGAGGTGAACAGTTGACACCTAGACTATCCACAAAGGGCATAACGTTTGGTCCAAAGTATACGGATAGATCAATAGGTTTGGCTTGAACTATATAAAGTGACAGACTAAATAAAATCTTAAGTATGAAAGGTCAACAAGAGCAAGAATTGATTGTCTGAACCTTTTAAGGGAGAGCCCTTAGTGGGTAGAAAATGATAAACAAATGATAGCATTTCACAGCTTTTAGAGTACCATCAGATGTGGTTTGTGCAACCACCTTTTTGTCTCCTTGTGGTATCAGAGACAGTTGAGAAAACCATGCAAGATTGCCATCACACATTCCCTAAGGAGGGCAGCTCCTCCAAGCAAGCTTTGAATCACATCTGTCACCTTTTCATATATTAGATGACAAATAAATCTATTAGCAATTCCCTTAACCATCACTACAGGAAAAACAAGTATAGGTGATGGATGGAATTTTTCATTCGATTTTTACATGGCTTTGAATTTTTTTTTTTTTGTTTATTATTCTTCCCTTCTCCTTTTCTTAGGTTGTTGAACGGGAGATAACCATTTGAATGGGCTTCTAGCAAGGTTCGATCATCGGGATAGAGGTTTTAAGGCTTTAACTTGTAGTTTCCTTGACGAGCATGGCTTCAACGTGTTTTTCTTTGTTGTAATAAAGAAATCAATTTTTTGTAACATTGTAATTATTCTGTTGTAAAAATGATAAAATGTTCTTAAAAAATTTAAGATATTATAAAAAAAATTGTTAATGTTGATAATAAATTTGACATTTTTGTAATGTTATAAGAATTATTGTAATTTTGTAAAAAGGATATAACATTCTTAAAAAATGTTGTCACATTGTAAAAAATGTTGTTGTAATAAAAAAGTATACAATTTTTTGTAACATTATAAACAAATAATTATTGAAAAAAGTCTATCATTTTAAAAAAAATTGTAAAATTTGTTATAATATTGTAAAAAATGATAAAATATTATTCAAAAATATGGTAACATTGTAAAAAATGTTTTCATTATAATAAAGAAGTGTGTAATTTTTTGTAATGTTGTAAAAAAAGTTATTGACTTCAAAGGTTGAAAGGGGAAAATTTATTGTAACATTGTAAGATTTATTGTAATATTATAAAAAATATTATTATTGTAATAAAAAAGTGTA
The DNA here is from genome assembly GCA_024699675.1 of Amphibolis antarctica. Taxonomy (NCBI): domain Eukaryota; kingdom Viridiplantae; phylum Streptophyta; class Magnoliopsida; order Alismatales; family Cymodoceaceae; genus Amphibolis; species Amphibolis antarctica. Next base: position 9,582 of record JAMKPZ010002143.1, read on the forward strand.
TAATTTTTTATAATATTGTAAAAAAAATTATCCATCAAAGGTTCAAAGGAAAAAAAAAGTCTATCATTTTTTATAATATTACAAGAGTTGCGTAAAATTGTAAAAAAAAAAAAAGTTCTTTAAGAAAGTTGCAACATTGTAAAAAAGTTGTTATTGTAATGTAAAAATACTAAAAATTTCTTAAAAAAAGTTATAACATTGTAAAAAAATGTTAATAAAAATGTTGTAACATTGTATTATAATGTTGTAAATAATGATACTATACTTTTATAAAAATACCCAAATATTGTAAAAAATATTATTATATTGTAAAAATTATTAACATTATAAAAAGTGATACTTATCAAAATTTAACAATAAAAAATTATTTTTTTTAAATTATTAAAAAATATCTTACATAATACAAACAAACCTTCTACGTTTTCTTTTTTTTTAAATCATTGGAGACAGTGCAGGACGCTCTTATGATAATGACAGCTAACGAAATAATGACCTTGACTTGACTTCACAGAATCAAACGAAGCTGTTAATTCTATTTAATTTTTCAAATCGAAAAAATTTATCGTTAAATATACTTTAAAGTTCAAAATAAAAATATGATTAAAATTTTTTCATTTCACAATTTTATATATATTATTATTATGTAAATTTTTATATATACATTTTTATTACATAATTTACTTTATTGTACATTTTGTAGACCAAAACTTCGTTTTAAAAGCCTACTTTCAAATATACGATGATATGGTAGATTCTTAACATAGGTTTTTCTTATTAACGTAACATTTAATTATATCAATATTAAAAAATAAAATTTTAATATTAATTTTATTTATTTAAATATTAAAATATAAATAAATATTATAAATATATTTACAATTATATAAATTCATCGTTTAAAATGATTACATGAAAAAATACATTTGAAAATAAAATTATCAAAAATTATTTTTTACTGCTGAAAAATCTGTTCTAAGCCTAATTCACCATCCCACGCAGACGGGCGACCTGTACGGCGTCCGGCCTATTCCTTCTTCGCGCGGAGAGAAGAGGAAGAGGGCCGGGAGTAGAGGAAGAGGAAGATATGGTGACGTCGACGGTGGTCAACGCGTACCCACTTTCTAGCTACACCTTCGGAACGAAGGAGCCAAAAATGGAGAAGGACACCTCCGTCGCCGATCGTCTCGCCCGCATGAAAGTCAAGTAAGCCGCTCCTTCCCTCCGTATCACAGTGCGGAAGAAACCCTAGCACTGCTGAACAAGCTCACGACCTTTCCATTTTTCGTGGTTCTGTTGTTGGAAGTGTAATACTCTTGGTCTGTCAGTTCGTAATCCAGGGTCAATAGACTGCGTTTAATCCTTTTTTGAAATTCATTGTATAATATTGAAATTCATTGTTTATTTTGATCTTAATCCAACTCAGTGCTGTTAATATTATCTTGCTCCTTTCTATTGGCCTCAGTGGATGCGATGGGTAGTATAGGTCCGCAAGGAGTTAGTGTATCTATGCGTATTTAATTAAGGTGGTTGTGATTAAGTTTCTGGAGTTTCCTGGTCATAATGTGGGTGTCATCATCAAATATCTATAATGGAAGCTGTATTATAGTATAGATGGCCCCAATATATCCAAAATGAGAAAAGCCAATTCATTCTATTGCAATCATAGCGTATTATTGTTATTGCTCTAGAAGTAAAAGCTGAATTTGAAGTTTTAGAGTTCCATTACAGAATGGTAAATATCAACGAGAAGAGAAAATCATTGTTCATGATTTAGTATTAAAGGCCTGTGGATGCACTTGGAAAGAAAGAAGAATTAATTAATCTTGGTAAAACTAAAATCCATAGAAGAAAACGAAAATTACTTATTTAGAAATAGTGAAAGGAGATGTACAATTACATAATTGACCAGTGATGTATGGGAGTATTTGGAAGGAAAGGATTCATGTGACCTACTCTACATTGCGAGAACTACAAAAACCAATGCCTTAATCATACCATGTGGGGCCAATCATGTAAATACTTCTTCTTTTTATTTCTACTTATAACCAAAGATTCTGCTAAATTACATACTTATTGCTAACCAATTAAAGAATGGTTCTCCTCTACGTCTACTATTTTTACCTACATTAATTTATTCTCTTTACATTTACATCTATAGGCCTTTTATGATATGACCAAATCATCTAAGATGAATTTTCTCTTATGTTACTTTCAAATGGTACAACTCTTACTCTTTTTAGGTTCAATTCCTACCTTTACTAATATTCATTACTTCACACTTAACCATAATATGAGCATATCAGAAATAACTAGTAATAAAAGAATTGTAAGATAAAGTGGAAGGGTTTAAACCATAAATCCTTTCCTTCCAAATACTCCCCGTACATCACTGGTTACAAAGCATGTGATCATGGTTATGTGTGGTCACCCCACTTTTGGTATGCTGATAGATCCTTTGGTATATTGATCCCCCTTGTTTTGGTATCTTTTGGTATATGGATTTGTCCAGAGCTACACCTTTTAGTGTACCGTCTGGGTGCTATCCTTGTTGGTGACACTTGGTTTCAATATATCATTTGACCATTTCCTTAGTATTTGGCATACCTTTAGCTTGCATCTATGTCAACTAGCATCCTTGGAGTTTTTGGCATACTGATTCATCCCAAAATCTGTCATTGATCTGCAATCTTCTCAACAAGGAAAGTTTTGGGATTTTAGGTGTGTTGACAAGCCATCTCCAGCATGTTGATCCCCATTTTGGATTTTCCTCTAGTTGCCCCATCTCATGATCTCCTATTTGAGGAAGGTCACCTAAGATTTTGGAAGGCCAGTCTTCCTTGATGTGCCATCCCATCTGTCATGGGCTTTTGGTTCCAACATTGTTGGTGACTCCCTTTGACTATCAAGTGGGGCTAACACTGCCTTCTTTAACATCATTGGACACCCTTATTGACTCACCAATGCTCATTTATCTTTTCCTGACTGATCAAAAACCCTTCTTTCATTGTAGACTTCCAACCTACTTAGCATGCACCCACTCTAGTTTGCTTTCAACCATTGGTGCATGTTGCCTCACACCTCTATTGCTAGATTATGTGTGCATGCTGTCTAATTCATTGGTTTCCTGCTTGTTCACTAGATTGCAGCTCATTGCACTTCATTGAAGTTCTCTACTCATTACCAGACATTTGAGTGCACACTGCTTTTCTGACTATTCCAACATAGATACACCCTTCACCTCTCCTTTTCCTTTTCTTTGAGCAATGATGCAAAATTGGGCCTAATGGTCCAATGATAGGAGCAGAACACTAGTCCGCCAATAGTTACTCTTCTGTTTTTCCATTTGTGTGCATTTGGTTTCACTTTGATACTACTTTGGCATATTTTCTGCATGTTATACTAGTTTGAATTGTAGATCCTTTAGTTTATAAAACCGCTATGTTTGCATGTTGTTTTGTGCTCATTTTGCTCATCATTGGCAAAAATTGGCATACCATCCATAGTTTTGGCATGCCATTCTACCTTTTGAAGTTTACAATGCTTTAAACCTAGGAATCAACATGCTGTTCACCTCAATCAGCATATCTTTGTTTTGAAACTTGAAATTCTATTAGATCTCTTTTACTTTAGCCATACAACAGTGCCTATTTTCACACTGTTTTCCATCAGATTTTGGATGTTAACTCTACCACATTTACATTTTCAGCTTTTACTTCCACATATTTATCTACAACTTTTGTGTGGCTTCTGCTCCAAACTGTCATATTGCCTACAACTTTGGTATGCCATCTTGGGTTGAGCACCTGATTATGCTTTAGATCTAGAAATCAGTATGTCAACTGTAGGCCTAGTTTATTGGTTAGTGTTTGGAGGATGGCTATTTGCTTGACACCAAACATTGGCATACCGATCCTTTGGAACAACATTCTGATTTTGGTCCCCACTTTGTTTTTATTACCTACTTTTTGCATGATATCGAACATGTTTTCAAAGTGCATTGTGCTAGCTTTACATCATTCTCTTTGTTAGCCATAATGTATTTTATTTGAACTTTGGTTTTGCATTATTTTTGTTAATCATAATTTTATGCGAAATTAAAACCTGCCCTATTGGACCAAATGATGGATGGAGGTTGTATATTCATTATTCCCAACATTAGAGGAGCCCATGGGTTATTGATCACCTCTCAAGTTGAGCTCATTGTTTTCCCCATTGTCTTTTTCTTTTTACAGGCTAGATTCTTCTATTTTTGCATTTATCCATTCATTACTACAACACATGCATTTAAGCTGATATGATAGATGCAACACTATTTGATTGGATGAATGTAGATGAGTGAAGTGTAATTTCAATCTCATCTGATGAATGTAATTGTGAAAGCCTGTATGTAAAATCATGTATGAGCATGTATGTTGTAGATGAGAAATGCATGTTGTAAAGCAAATGCAAAATAGGTTAAGATGCATAAAGTGCCCAAATCAAAATTCCAACATGTTAATGGTGAACCAACACAAGGAGAAGCATAGTCAACATCAAGAAATCAAGCTAATTTCTTCAATCTTTGTGGTAGGAAACAAATTGATGTGTGCGTATGTCTGAATGTCTTGTGTGCTTATTTAATTTTTGCTTTCATGTTACTAATATGATAAAATATCACAAGCCTCATTTTCCATTGAAACCAACATGTGCAACTAAGTTTCTTACATGAAACAACTTAGACTTTCCATGAGATTAGAATTGCTAAAATAATTAATGCATCTTGCAATACACATACTTGCCATCACATGCCATGTTGGATCATAGTATTCATGCCAGTATAATATAGCTTGCTTCCATACATCATCATTTGAATAGCTAGATTGTATTCATCATTTAGACATGCCATTAGGTTGTTATTTCTTTATTTTCTCCAACTTTATCTCAACTTTTCATTAACTTCATTCAACATTGTGACTCAGGACACATCATTTAGCTTAAGATAGATTACGTGACCAACTTGTTTTCCTCTCTTCTTCCTTAGGCTAGCAACTCCAATCCTTTCACCTCTTCTTTTCCCTCTCATTCTTCTTGGGAAAATAATGTCTAAATGTCCACTTATCTCCACTTCATCCCAATAATTCCCACCCTCACTCATCTCCCCTATTTTACACTTAGATCATTACATTGCATCTTTGCTTAGGGCACACACATTTGCTAACTAGGATAACCTAAGAAATCAAGTTATACTAGCATGCAAGAATGCCTAAAACCTTCCTTTCACATAACTAGAGCACTTAAAACTTCTCTAGTTCACTTGTGTCATAACTCATAGCCTATCTAGTATCAACTTAGTGGCTTATGACACATCACTCACACTTGCACTCCACATAGGTTTTTCCTAGTTTATTTTTAGAATTAAACTAGTTGATAACCCCATTTTTTCTCATCCTTTCTTGCCTTTCTTAAAGTGTGCATGCACATTAAGGGGGGAGGTGATGGTTCACTACCCTTACATTTTGGTATATGCCTTCTATGGTTGAAATATAGGGCATAATAGTTTAGTTATATAAGCATAAACCTCAAGTTGTTGAAATGCAACATCATTAAAAATGTGCACATACCCATCCCACATAGGTTCAGGACACATCACTCACATTTACACTCCACATAGGTTTTTCTTAGTTTACCCTTGCAATTAAATTAGTTGAGAACTCCATTTTTTCTCGTCCCTTCTTGCTTTTCTTGAAATGTGCTTGCACATTAGGGAGGGTGCTTACATTTTGGTGTATGTCTTGTATGGTTGAGACAAGGCATGATAGTTTAGTCATATGAGCATAAACCTCAAGTTGCTGAAATGCAACATCATTAAAAATGTGCACATAGATGCAAAACATATTTTTCTCTTCTTGGGATTTAAGCCTTCTAAAAGCGTGCTTTAAAAGGAGCATGAGTGCATGACCTTATGTCCAATAAATATTTGTTTTTGTTGTAGTTATATGAAGGAGGGCATGCGAACAAGTGTTGAGGCAATTTTATTGGTAATGCTTTCTAAATCTTTCCTTACAAAGTTTATTCTTATTCATTCCATAATTTGTATGATAATTTTTTGTTATAAGATAACTTGACACCATTGACCTGTGATGACATGAAATTTATTAGGATTGATTGCTTTATTAGAGGAGAGGAAAATAAGGAAGAAATAAGTGTTTTTTGATAAAACAAAACTGCACTTAGAAAATTCAGATTTAAAAAGACTCTTTGAAAAACTTATTCATATAGGGCCTATTTGTGTGCGTGGAAATGATGGGAAAAGAAATAACAGAAATTTAGGAATTCATAGGAAATAAAAATAATGAGATTTGATGGGAAACTACAAAATTGTAGGGATGTTTGCGTGCATATAGGAAATGAAAGGAATTAAAAAATTTAAGTGTATAAATAAATTTAAGTGTATAGGAAACTACAAAATTGTTTATATTGAATAAGATGTACGTGCTTTTCTACTTCCACCAAACTTTATATTTTATTGTTCTGTTTAAATAAATCATCGATTAAACACTGCAGATCATTGCTTATGCGTCTTCTCCACCTAATCTTTTCATCCAAAAAAGTGAAAAAGGCCTATTTCAATGAGTATCATTTTATGCCATGAGTTTGTCCTTGCTTCTATTTTCTAAAAATAATATTTTAGCTCGAGAGATTTTCCAAATGACGATTTCTTTTATTCTCTTTTTTCAAGGAGAATGGATTTGAGATGATGTTTTCTTCCATGCATTTTAAATTTTTGCACGTATAAGTTTGTAGGAGCGATTTTGTGGATTAATTGCTCTCCCACTCAGTGAAATTATTTATTTGTTTAGACATATTTGTAACTTGGTAAATGGTAGGGTAAATTTATAATAATGAAGATGCTCTTATAAGGTGGATTTAATAGGTGGCAAAAAAATTGCATAATGCATAACTTGATTGGAATAAAATGTAATTAAATATGTGTACATATGTGAATGTGATTAATAGCTTTTATTGTACTTTTTCGTTTGGGAAATGATGTTCATTACACAAAGGTCAAGAAATGATGGAAATGCAATTTCCCACCATTTCCCATGTAGTTTCAAAAGTCAGTATCGTATCGAGGATCGACTCTTTGAAAAAAGGAAATGTATCGAATATTAAAGATTATATTAGTGGAAACACAATACTTTTGTGGAAAGGACTATAAAACACTAAATTTTAACTTGCAACTTAAGAATAAGATACATTAGTGCAGTCAAGCTCAACAAGACTAGGAAGTGAAGTGGAATCCAAACTTGGAGGAACAGAAGAAGAACACTCTACCACATTAGCAAAGTAAGCTTGAGACTTAAAAAAGGTGACATCCATGGAGGTATAATATTTTCGTGTAGGAGAACGATACAAATGATGCCCTTTTTAAGTGCAGGAATATTCGACAAAGGCATATTGAGAGCCCGAGGGGGCAACTTGTCAAGTGTAGGATCGAGACTCTACTTAAGAGGGGGGGGGGTGAATTAAGTAATATACCATTTTTTACTAAAGAAAAGATTTGAATTAATCTGCTTAGTAATCTTGGAAAATTGTAAAGAAAATGATAGAGAAATTTTGTAGTGATTTTTCAAACCTTGGGTACTCTACTCCTTGAACTTCATTTAAGAGTTTACTATCTTTTGGAGTTTTAGGTTCACTCTACAACCCTCTGTTTATAACTTTGTTCACACATAACTCCAACTCTTAACTTAACACACTCTTGTTAAGTTATCTCCTAACTCAACAAACCCTAGTTGAGTTAAAACACAATAGTCCTTTGTTGTGTTTGCTCCAAAACACTATGAAGGCACCTCTCTTTTAGTGTTCTCTTTCACAACACCCTTGTGGAATATGTTTTTCTGTAAACACAATTTAATCACAGAGAAAAACTTACAAGACCAAGCTTTAATCACAATCAAATCGTTTTTCTCCAAACTGATGCGACTCCTTCAGTTCTTCACACGCTTCTTTGTTGTCGAATGATCTTCACACACTCTTATCACTAATAACTCTTTAATACATTGGTGTGTAAATTACATACATCTCACTCAATACAAAGAGGTATTTATAATTAAAAGCTAATGACCTATTCTTTGTACACATTCTCCATTAAACACCATTTACTTCCATTGAATAGTTATTCCAGTTGAATAAGTATTACCTACAAGACATTTTCTCACAACATTAAATAAATAATGAATTAAATAAGATCTGTTCAACTAGGAAGATTTGTTCAATCAGTAAGATTTGTTCAATCAGTAAGACATTCACAATTATACTCATTTAATATTTCTTCATAAAATTGTCGAATAAATCACATAGTAAATAAATAACACATAAGAAATGTTACATCCAACTAATTCCATATACTTATAGTATAATTGTACGAACTCACGTATAGTTATAGTATAACTGTACGGACTCACGTATAGTTGACACTGAGAAATTGCACTCTATAGAGTTAATAGTCAAGTGACTAACACATATACTAATGCATAAAATCGTTAACATGTTTCAAAACTTTAAATACAATAGTTAATATTATTCATCATCAAAATATAAATAGATAATTATTAAAACATTATTCCTAAGAATCTCCTCCTTTTTAATGATAACAAAACTGAAAAACAGTAACATTTCATGTCTTGAAAACATAATCCATTTTTCACTATACGTTCTCATTTTTGTCATGTATTAAAAATAACAAACATTAAGAACATTTAGATAATATAAACAACCATTCACAAAAGAAAGTCTGTATCTTTACAAACAGTTACAGAAGAATTTATATTAGTTTACAACCTTATCTATTTTAGATTTTAATTCATCTACATCTTTTTGGATTTTCTGGATCATTTGGTGCATTTCACCCATTTTTTCCAATAGTTGATTTGTACTAGATGTAGATGGTTGTTCTCGTTTTTACACAACACTTGCAATTCAATTTTTATAAAAATTATGTATGCAAAATATTTTAATTCATCACAAGTGCACGGATTTAGATATAGCTAGTGTGCAAGTATGAGTTTGTCCACAGAGATTAGTTTTGCGTGGTGTTTAGCTGAATTAGTAGATTCAATTAATGGAATAAATAATTAAATATCTTTTAAGCAATGTCACAGTTACCTTATTTCAATTAATTGCTAGGATGGTCTTTAAATACCTATTGTATCATATTTTCCAGAGAATTCTTTCAGTAACTTTTAATTTCTTTGTCACTTATAATATTTGGATTTTCAACTTAGTCTTTCAGTAAATGATGTGAATTTTATATTGAAATATTCTGTCCAGTGAATTTTACTTTCAAATATTTAATTCTTCTTAAGTTTTAACATTATACACTTCAATTTGCATAAAATTTATCGTTTTGTACAGAAAAAATACTTAACCCTCGAGATAGCTCGTAGGTAAACGTATTCGTCCTCGAACTTATTTGAGGGTTGTGCGATAATTGTGAGTTTTAGATATAAAAATAGTACGATTCAAATTAGCTAAAACTTCTAAGAGTTGAATGATTATATTTTTGGTCTTTTTAAATATTTCAAAACATAACAAATAATACAATACAGGAAATACAATACAGTACGAATAACTTATAAAGTTAAAATGCAACATTCAACATTACAGTAAACATAAAAACAAAATCTAATTATCGTAACTAAGTTGATAAAATGTGTGTTTGTAGATTCGAGTGTGAATATAAAAGGTAAAGTAAAATAAAAAAAATAAAAATGAAAAGAACACCTAATGTTTCATTGTAATTTATTCTTTTGAAACTTGTTCAGGCTGAGAACTTCTCTATCTTTACTTCTAATCCACTAGGTCGTCAATCTAACAGACCTTCCTTTCAACCTTGTAGTGAGATTTTAGGTGTCAGTTCGCAATTACACCAAGGAATAGAGGAGGAAGCAGTTGACGTCGAGAGTCTCTCTTTCAAGGATACGCTTAGGTTGAGAAAAAAAACAGTAAATACACTATGTGAATGGTTGGAGAAGAGGAAGTCATCAATCTCCTTTCGAAAGAGATGAGTGGGTGGAAGATGGAAGATGGAGAAGATGGAAAATGCTCTGTAAATGATAGATGGAAGAAGAAGAAGGGGGGGCTTAGTTTCAAGGCTACGAGACTGTTTTATAGATGAGAGGAGTGGCAGTTCATGAGCTGACAGTTAACAATGACAGGGTGTATGTTCGGACATGTGAGATCATCTCATGCAATCCACTTCTTTAGCTTGTCCGTCCACATTTTTCACAGTTGAGCTTTAGTTAAATCAATATTTAATTTTACTTTGATATGTATTTTTTGCAGTTACTTATCAAATTTCTTTGCAAATACTTAAGAAATACCTTTCGTGAAATACATCATAATACTGGAGAAATAATTCATAATATTTTAGATCTTAACTATAATCATAATTGCTTTTATATCAATGAAATTAATCACACAGAACAAACCTAGTGCAGGCTCGAGAGTAATCTAGTTTACCTTTGCATAAGTTCACAGGTAAACGGTTTAACCTTCGGACTTTGCACTTAGACATAAATCACGATTTTTTTTCTGTAGATTAATCACTTAATTAGCAACCTAAATAGTCAAATATCAATTATTCATTCTTTTCTCAATAGGTAATCAATACAAATATAATCAACGACTCAAAACTTAATTCATGCATCATTAAAGTGAATAAACGTGCATAATACTTAAAAATATAGTTAACATTGTAATCATCATAATTCAATGCAGAATGTAAATAAAACTCATTAAAACACATGAATTAATATCAATAAAATGTACACTTTTGAGTCCGAACAATGGTTTAGGTTGTACTTGAGGTTGTGTTTGAGGTTGTGCTTGAGGATTCTCTTTTATTTTTGGTCTGTCATTTAAACTAAAATTTCTATACTCTTTAAGGGTAATAAACTTTGATTTTTTCTTCAAAACTGTCCACTAATCCATATCAAGTATATGTGAAACTAAATTGCATATGACATCCCCATAAAATAACTTTTTATGATATAAATACTTGATACCAATTTATCTGGATTCTATTTGATACTACATAAGTGGCTAACTTCACAAATGTGCTTAGCTCTAGTTCATGGCACTGCCTTTGATAAATAGTTCTTATTAAGATAAAAGTTATCATATGTGCTTTTCCCTTCAGATATTTTAATCTATTTAACAAAAGAATAGTGGGATGAACACATAAGCAAACTTTAATATCTCTTTTAGACCCAGAGATTCATACCCAAATTCAGGAGTAAGTACAATATCTATGTCATCAATATTAGTAATCAAAGTGTCATCCACAGCTCTCAAATTTGCATAGAAAGTTAGAATTAAATTTGACACTCTAGAATGACCATTAACAATTGGTATTATCTTCAACGATCATTGGAATTCAAATAATTCTAGTATATCATCCATCCTATCAAAATTAACAGGCCTACCATATAAAACATCATATGATTTATACTTAGTAAATTTTTTTGTAAGCATCCTAACTTGCAAAATAAAACAAATTTGCACCTGTGGTATTATTTGGATTAGGAAATTTCCTATTAACATTTTCTTCAACTTCCTATTGTTGTGCTGGTGGTGATACCTGAGTTTCTTCTTATTGAAATTAGATGTGTCAATTGTACCGTGCTAATACGACATGATACGATTTTTGTGTCGGTACGACTCACACCTTCAATGGGCTGACCCAGACACGACTTGTGGTACGAAAAAATACTATTCGTATCGGTCAACGACATGATTTTGATCAACATGATTTTTTAATTAATTAATTATTTATATATATATAATATTTAAATTAATAATTAAATTTTTTAAAAATATTTATTTAATTAACAAATAACAATATTCAACAATCAACATTCAATATTCAAGTATTCAACTATCAATATTTAAATTTAATTCAACAATCAACATGATAATATTTAACAACTTAATAAATAAAACAACAATGCATATAATTAAATTAAGTTTTTATTTATTAATAAATTACATATTTTATATTTACATTATTACAAATTTACAATTACATTTTAAAATTTTTTACAACAAAATTAAATTACCTCTTTGGAAAAATTACAAATTGAAAAATAAAAATTACAATGTTTTAATTATGAAATATTTAAGTTTGTGAGTTGCTCGGTAAATCTTTCAACTTGATCTTGTTCACGGAGTGCAACAAGTTCCTAGTCTTTTATACACATTAATGCTTTTATTATATCTTTTTTAAACTTACATCTTCGGTCATCAAGTACGTTGCCACTCATACTGAAAACTTGTTCACAACATACTGAAGACACTGGAATTGTTAATAAATTATTTGCCATTATTGATAATATTGAAAAAATTATTGATTGTTGCCTCCACCAATCTAAAACATCAAATGTATTTAAGTTAGCATGTTGAGTAAATAATAATGATTGGTGATTGGTTGAATTAAAAATAATTAATTCTTGTCTAGATACTATAGGATTATAATTATATGATAATCCTAGTTATAAAACTAGTTATAAAACTTAAAACTTATAACATTCTTAATAAGTTCAATATAAGTTTTAATTTCTTTTATACTTGATTGTAGAATAATATTAATTATGTGACACATACATCTTTGGTAAAATAATTTAAAACAATTTAGTGGACTTATTCTAATTTTAAACATTGATATTGTTGCAGTATTATTAGTTGCATTATCAAAAGTTATACTACTTATTTTATTTTTAATTCCATATAAATCAAAAATTTCCATAATATTTGCAAAAATTGTTTCAGTAGTACGTGGATGTTGAATTTTTCTAAATTTTATTAATCTTTTTTGTAAAATCTAATTTTAATCAATATAATGTGCAGTTACAGCTATATACCCATTTTTAGTTCTATCCAACCAAATATCTGAAGTGCATGCTATACATGTTATTATTGTACTCATAACATTAATAAGTTTTAATCTAAGTTTATTAAATGAATTTATAATATCTGACTTAGTATTTTTAGATACATATTTATATTGTGGATAATATGTTTTGCTAATATAATTATCAAAACATTTATTTCCTCTAAAACTTATTGGTAAATTTTTTTGACAAATAAATTTAGCATACAAGTTTCTAACCCTTTTAGAATCATAAGTCTATGAACTAACACTATCTTCAGAAGTAAAAGAAAGTTGAGTTTGAATAGTTTTATCTTTATTTCTATTTTCACATATACTAATATACCTAGTTAAATGATCTGTACTGCCAGACGTTTTGCAAGAAAAGTCGGCGTTATAAAGGTTGTAGAAAGTTCGTTCCTCTGAAGTGCTATTTATCATAGCTTTCATTGTTATTGTGTACTTTGACTAAATGAAAGCTTTTTTTCGAGACTTCCTTGGTGGTATAATTGAAGTTGAAGTTCTAGTAGTCTTCATTGACGGTGTTACTTCAGTTTCAGGAAAGTTTTCTTTAGTATATCCGTAGCCTTTAGAACTTTGACCTTGGTAGTAGTTATTGTTTGTAATTTGTGAAATGTGAATTAAGTGAGAAAATTTGAGAAATTGAGAATTGAGATTGGAGATTTGGAGTAGAGGAGATGAGTTGGATGAAAAAAAAAACCCAACTCTCCTTAATTTATAGAGAAAATTTGAGGCGGTAGTCAATCATTTTACCTGACTGTCGGGCACCCGTTGCGTGGAAGTGGGCTATCCGTTGGTCGTTGGATGTAGTAGTTGGCTGCTCGTTGTGCGGAAGCGTGCCGCCCATTGTGCGGAAACGGGCCGCCCGTTGCGTGGAAGCAGGCCACCCGTTGGCCGTTGGACGTGGCAGTCGGTTGCCCGTTGGCCGTTGCACGTCTTGCCCATTGCATGCCCCACCCATTGCATGCCCCACCTGTTGCACGCCAACCTTGAGGATCTGACTGTTGCACCTTGCAAGCTGTGACGTCAGCCGCCTGTTCCTCTTCTTCTTCAGTTCTTCTCTTTTTTAGAGTTTAGACTTTAGTACTTCACGACTTCATTTCTTCCAGTCTTTCTTTCTTCTTCTCTCCTCTTCTTTAGTTCACAATTCTTCTCTTCTCCTTTTCGGCTCTTCTTCCCAGGACCTAGCGTCAAGACTTGGCTGTCGACCCAATTACTTGGTGCCAACCCAATGACCTGACGGTCGGCTCAGGCACTTTGGCTCTTCCTCTTCTTTTTTTTCTCTTCTTCAGACTTCAGTTCTTCACGACTTCACTTCTTTCGGTCTTCCCTTCTTTTTCTCTCCTGTTCGGTTCTTCTTTAGTTCTTACCTTTCCTTTTTAGCTCTTCTTCTTGAGACCTGACGTCGCGACCCGACTGTCGGTCCAATAGCCCAACGGCCAACCCAATTACCTGACTGCCAGCTTAGGCACTTCGGCTCTTCTTCGTCTTCTTCTCTTCTTCGAATCTTTAGATTTCAATTCTTCTTTTTTCACTTCTTTTGACTTCTGGTCTTCGACTCTTCTTCTGGGGAGTAGGACTTGGTGCCGCGAGGCCCATGACTCGGTTGTCGGCCCATGACCCGGTTGTCGGCCCATGACCCGGTTGTCAGCCCAATGACCTGGCGGACGACCTAATGACCCGGCGATCGGCGTAGGCAAGGTTCCCTAGCCCGCCTGCCTGCGCACACGACTGTTCACCCCGTTGGCCGGACGACTTGGCGACTGTTCCCTCCACCAGCCCGCATGGCCTTCCCCTTTACCCCCTTTAACAGCCTACCTCGTAGTCTCATGCTGGATCAGGTCATGCCTATTTCGTGTTGACATTCGTGTTGTGCCGGCATGGTAAGAACTACTTAGGGGTCTGACCCAGGCACGACCCACGATACGAAATTTTTTTCATGTTGTGTTGTTGATCGACACGATTAAACAGTGCTAGGCCGTGCCGGCACAGATGCTTTTCAACATTCTAGTTGAAATTCAATATTCTCCTCAAGAATATTTGTATCCATTTAAGGGATTTCTGGAATAGTATTAGCAGAAACTTTAGCAGGTTGATCCTCTTCTTCAGCCTGTGGTGGTTGATAAAGAACTAACTATAGTTCTTCCTCTGAAACAAATACTTCAGACACTTCATAATAGGCACAGATATCATTGTACCAACCCTCAAAATTCATTGATTGTTTCATATCACCAACAAACAAATCATCAAAATTTGTTTCTACAGCAACTTAGGAATTTCAGAAATATAAGATGGAATTTCTTCCAATATATTTTCAATCAGTGTTGACACTTCCTGAACTTCTTAAGGATGCTTTTCAACAGGTTCTTTAAGAACAACCCTTACAACAGGTTGTTCAACTATTTTCCTCCTAGTATATGTTTGCATTGTTCTTTTTGTATCAAGTGGTAGTTTAGAATAGGATCTTTTACTCGACTGGCTAGTATTGCTTCTCCTTGTGCCAGTCTATTCTTCTTCCACTGATCAAATTGTACACTTGCTTTAGTACAAGTTGCTTCTTCATTTTCACTAGAAGCAACTAACAATCTCAACATGTCATTAAACATATTATATTCTTCAAAAGAAGTGGGTGTATAAAACCTAGGGGCTTGTTCCCACACTTCTTTCTCCTTTCGAGATGCAGAAACAAAATAACCAGACTTTCCCTTTGTAAACCATTTCCCAGTAGCTACACAGTAAGCTTCTCTTGCAAACTAGAACTGACACTTTATTCTAATCAGTTCATGTGTAAGTTTGTTTGTATGTCTCATTCTAACCTCTTTTTCTACTTCCTTTTCTATATACATATACAACTGTACTTTATTATCAAACTCAGTAGGTGCGGTTAGACCCTCATCCATATAAAGATTTATAGCTATATCTTTATCTTTAGTAACTTTAGCTAGCTCTTTTTCTCTTGTCAAGTTGCGTACCTTTTTGAATGTATACCAAAATCGAACATTGTTTTCAAACTTCTCAAAATCGATCTTGGTGATTGATGCCATCTTTAAGTGAAGGTTTAACTATACAAACTTACTTTGTAACGTTACCTAATAACTATATGAACCGAGAAAGTTCAAACTCCCTCGAAATTTTAATTTAGTTCTTCTATGTTATATTAAGCTCCCCCTAGACTAATGCATTCCATCCCCTCCGAAAATGCTTTCAAAGTCTGTAAATATGAAATAAATAAAATTTATAAAACAAATTTATAAAAAACATGATATACTATTATGAGTTAATTTAAACTAAAGCTTGTGCCAATCACCTATAATTCATATTAGAAATCTGAAGTTTTAAAATATAATAAAACTTATTTTAATCTGATTCAAAGACTTTATTAGCACGGATCATGAGATATAATCTTAAATTCCACAATAGTATAAAAACTATAATCTTTGTTAAAGAATTATCAGATAATGATATTCATTAAGCACATTAAAAAAAACTCAGATAAACTTATTCAAATTCATTGTCATTGATTAAAACATATTAATATTTCCATAAACCAGACTTTCTATAACACTCTTGTAATAAACTTTAGGTCAACAATCCCAAATCAGTTGATCTTAAGTTGTTAGGTTTTAAGAAACTTAGTGTATCAAGTTAACGACTCTTCCAGACTTAATTGTTCAAGTGCAATAGGTTTATGGAAATTTTTGTAATTTCATTTAAACAATTTCATACCTTCTTCATACTATACTGAATGTTTACTTAACTACAATTTTCAAGAATGTGTCTTGTTTAAGCATATCAAATTTGATTCATGCTATGACAGACTACAAATATTCATACACATTATGAAAGATTAAGCATTGATCCTTTAAACTATACAAATTCCATCTAGAAATCAGATTCTGGAATTTAAGTATTAAATTTTAAAACTTTAGATCATTTTCTTCATTAAGATTTTAAGCACAGTCTATAGTTTTATTTTGTGATAACCATTTATTACAACTATATAAAATAAAAAAAATTAATTAAAATCAATAATAACAACAGTAATAAGAAAATCAAAAAATTCAATTTGAGCTCATGAACTTGTGATTAAATATCAGTTAATTTACATATGCCTAGATTTTTTCTTAAAGATGTAAAAGTATTTTTATCTAGAGGTTTAGTAAATAGGTTAGTTAATTGATAAGGATGAAATCTAATTTAATATTATTTTTAAGAACATTCTTTTAAAAAATGATGTCTAACTTCAATATGCTTAGACCTCGAATGTAGAATAGGATTTTTAGACAAGTTTATAGCAGAATTATTATCACATTTTATACTAGTTGGTCTATTTGAAATACCATAATCCTTAAGGGTTTGCCTAATCCAAAGGATTTGAGCACAACAAAGAGCAGCAGCTACCTATTCAGTTTTTGTAGTGGATAATGCCACAAAATTCAGTTTCTTACTGAACCAAGAAATTAGAGAATTTCCTAAAAGTTGGTAAGTACCACTTGTGCTCTTTCTATCCGATTTGCTACCAACATAATCAGCATCACTATACCTACCTAAGTCTATGAAACTATCTTTGAAATAAAATAGACCAAAGTTTTGAGTATCCTGTAGATATCTGAAAATTCTTTTAACAGCATTTAAGTGTGACTCTTTAGGATGAAACTTAGTACAAGCACATCAGCTTGAAACTTAGTACAAGCACATACACTAAACATTATATTTGATCTACTAGTTGTTAAATATAAAAGTGATCCTATTATACGTCTATATTTCTTTTCATCTACAGGTTTTCCAATTTTATCAACATCTAATTTAGTTATTGTACTCATTGGTGTAGCTTTTATTTTAATGTCGTGAAAATCAAATCTTTTAAACAAACCTTTTGTATATTTTTCTTAACTAAGAAATATACCATTTTCCAATTGTTTTAATTTGCAAACTAAGAAAATAGGTTAATTCTCCTATCACACTCATTTCAAACTCACTAGACATGTCTTCAGCAAACACTTTACACATGTTTTTATCAGTTGAACCAAATATGATATCATCAATATAAATTTGAACTACTAAACTATCATTTTTAGATTTTTTGATAAATAGTGTGGTATCAACTTTACCCATACTAAAATTTTTCTCAATTAAAAAATCTTTTAATCTATCATACCATGATCTGGGTGCTCACTTTAAACCATATAAAACTTTCTTTAATCTGTACACATAATCTGATGTTTTTCATCTTCAAATTTAGGTAGTTGTTTTACATAAACTTTCTCCTTTATGTAACCATTCAGAAATGCACTTTTGACATCCATTTGATAAAGTTTAAAATCCATATAACATGCAAAAACTAATAAAATTTTGATGACTTTTATTAGGAGCAAAAGTTTCATCATAGTCTATACCTTCTTCCTGATTATAACATTGTGCTACCAATCTAGCTTTATTTCTAACTACATGACTAGTCTCATAAGATTTGTTTCGAAAAATCCATTTAGTTCTAATAATTTGATGATCTTTAGGTACAGGTACTAACTCCCAAATATTATTTCTAATGAATTGTTTTAATTCGTCATGCATAGCCATAATCCAATACTCATCCTCGATAGCATCAGTAACATTCTTAGGCTCTATTTGAGATATAAATGCATATGCTCGACATACATTTACCCTTGACCTAGTCCTTACACCTTGTGATGGATCTCCAATATTTAAACTTGGTGGATGACTAGAAGAATACCTTCAATTCCTCTCTACCTAAATATTCAGTTTGATCATTATTTTCAGAATCAATTTCAGGTTGTGTATCATCATCTGATTCAGTCTTGTCAACCTAATTTAATTTTCCAACATTATTTTCTTCAAACACCACATGTAGAGTCTCCTCTATAGTTTTGGAATTTTTATTAAATACTGTAAATGTTTTACTCCTAATTGAATATTCAACAAAGATACTTTCATTTGATTTAGCATGAAATTTATCTTTGCTGTCTTTTGTATTCAGAATAAAACATTTACAACCAAAAAGTTTCGAATATGAAATATTTGCGATTCTACCATACCAAATTTTAAATGGTGTTTTTCCAATAATTGGTCTTAAATGAGCTCTATTAATAATATAACATGCTGTACTAATTGCTTCTGCCCACTAGTAGTGAGGTAAATTATTCTCATTAATTATAGTTCTGGCCATTTCCTAAAGTAATCTATTCTTCTTTTCAATAACTCTATTTTGAGAGGGGACTTTAAGAAAAGAATACCTATGATTTATACCTAATTCCTCACAAAATGTATCTATTACAAAATTTTCAAATTTAGTTCCTTGATCACTTCTAATCTTTTTAATATTTAAGTCTTTTTTATTTTGAACTTTCTTACATAAGACTTTAAATATTTCAAATACATCAGATTTATTAGCTAGGAAGTAAACCCAAGTATATCTCGAAAAATTATCTATTAGAATAAAGAAATATCTTTTACCACTTAGAATTAAAAGTTCTAGTGGGTCCAAAATGATTCATATGAATTAAATCAAGGACTATTTTACTAAATACTTCATTTACAGATTTAAAAGATGATTTATGTTGTTTACCTAATTTACATGCAACACAAATATAATCTTTTGTATATTTAATCTTAGGTAAATCTCTAACTAGATCATGTTTAGATAATTTTCTTAATAACTTCATGTTAATGTGTCCTAACTTTCTATGTCACAGCCATGCATCTTCAGATTTAGCAATTAAACAAAAAATTTTATCTACAACACTTGAAGGTAGTTTTAAGACAATTGCAGATCCTATTCTTTTAGCCTTAAACTTAATTGGATACAAATGCCTTTAAAAAGGTGGGGGCAAAATTCCTAGCTTAGTTACGGAAGTTGGCATGTAGGCAAATGCTTATGCAGACATCCCATTTAAGTATGCTAGAGACACATTTGAATTCACACTTGCACACAAAGCAAATGATGTTCCAGATTGAGAAAGTTGATATCATTTTTCTTGAGATTATTGATCAAAAAAATGATAAATATTCTTCTTTGCCAATCAGCCCACAAAAAAGTAAATATTCTTCTTTGATCCTACCAGCCAAGGAATAGTTGATTGAATACAATTTATGTCAAATAGTTTTAATGACCTCCTGATACAAATGCTAATATGGTCTTTCAATTTTTTTGACATGTAATATGATTTTAATTAAGGCTTTATATATTTACAAAGTAATGGTTTTCCAAAATTTCTAAGTTCTCACTGTCAACTAGATGCAACCTATGTGTCATGCTATTTGTAAATTTTTTTATGAAACCATGTTTTTCTGGGACGTTTGATTTTTGGAAAATTATATGATATCCATCATCTGTTTCACAAGGAAAAACACTCTTTGGTGGGTACAAGTTCATATATTTAGATTTAAATCTTAGCATCCATGTATTTGAATAAATGGTTAAAATTAAATGATTCAATAAAATTTATGATACCCTTAAGGATATCAAAGGCTCTTGTTTTTTTTCACCACCTTTGTACTGTGACTTTCTATGGGAATCATTAGTTTGGTTTGTCCTGGGTCAGAAAAGAAATGAAACCCGCTGCTTCTCTTTACTTTTCTGTCATCATTTTCTATGGAGCCAATATTTCAGGTCCAGGAGCATAATCATCCTCACATACTGCTGCTGCAAATTGGAAACACTTTCTGTAAGCTCCCTGGTGGACGTCTAAAGCCTGGAGAGAATGGTTAGTTTTTTAATAACTAATGCTGGTTGCTACCTTAAAGTATTTTACTTTCACAAAGTGTTTAGACTCAAGAGGTCCGAACAGGTCAGATTAGTAGCCAAATATTTCTTTGAAACCAATTATGGTTGGTCTGTGACCCATTTTGTTTGCACCCTAACTCTAAAGATTAAAAAAAAAACAAAAACCTCTAAAGATCCCATCCATTAGAATAAAATGGGTTTGGGCTGGTTTAACAGATCTAAAATGATGAGCAACAAGAGAAAATGCTTTCTCATAGTCAACTTCATAAACCTATCTAAAACCTCGAGTCAATGCAAACTTTGTACTGATTAACCATATCATCTGGTTTGTGTTTGATAGTGTATACTTAACAGCAAGTAACCATACAAGCATTTGAGGGATGAGGGATCAAAGCCCAAGTTTGTTGGGTGGCAAAAGCAAACATCTCATCTATAGTTGCCTTCTAATGAGGTATTTGCAATGCCTCCAAGTAATTTCTAGGAGTAGACTCAGAAGTAACATTAAGTGCAAATTCTCAAAGACTAGGACGGAGGTGATCATGGGAAACAAAATGGGAAATAGAATAAACAATGCAGCTTTTGGTACCTTTATGTAAAGTTATAGGTAGATCGATGGATGATTCTGGTCAAGTGGAACTAACATCTAAGGTGAGACTAGGCAGGTCCAGCATAGGAGGGGGATTCTGTTGTCGTCGATGATATACCTAAGGTGGTAGTGTTGTAGGAGTTGAAATTAGTGGAAGATGTTTTGTATTATACTAACAAAGATTTCATCTCTTTATATAGAGGTTATAAGTCTCATGACAAACACTACTAATCAATGTAGAACTAAACCCACTTATATTGAAAATCTTGATGCTTAAGTTTTAATACTCTCCCTTAAGTTGGAGCATCTAACATGCAATGGACTCATACATAATAAGATAAACAAAGGACTTACAAAATAGACAAAAATTTAAGTAACAGTAATATTGTATAAATAAAATACCTAAAGACTTACACATATATTTCTATAAATACAAATTTTATCAATCATTCAATAAAAGAGATTTGATATGGATTATTAATAAGAGGTGTTCCATAAATCTCAAAATAGTGTGGATTTTAAAAGTATTCCCATAAACCTCAAAGTAGTATGAATTTTTAAAAGTGAGGTATTTCACAAACTTCAAAGTAGTATGGATTTTTAAACTGAGGTATCCATAAACTCTAAAGTAGTATGGATTTTGAAATGTTAGGTATCAATAAGCCCTAAAAAGAAAATATT
Organism: Amphibolis antarctica; assembly: GCA_024699675.1. Lineage (NCBI taxonomy): Eukaryota > Viridiplantae > Streptophyta > Magnoliopsida > Alismatales > Cymodoceaceae > Amphibolis > Amphibolis antarctica. The sequence goes on from JAMKPZ010002143.1 coordinate 31,521, forward strand.
GGATGATAGATAATAAAATGCAAAATATTTTTCTGTCCTTTTTTCCCACATTTTCGTTTTTTTGTTTTTATTTTATTTTATTTTTTTAACTTCCACCTTTTTTTTTCTTTTCACTTTTTTTATTTTTTTTCTTCCTCACCCTTCCTTTTCTCCTCTTTTCTTTTCTTTTTTTACACTTTTTCTTCCTCCCCCTTTCCTGACTAATGAATCATTTACAACCCTAATGGGTGCTAATGACAGCGACAAAAGAAATGTTGAAAGGTTTGATGAAGAGGCTCTGTTGACCACTACATGATTACTTCCCTCTTACAACCGGCAACAAGCAATAGCACACGACGGGAATTGATAGAGGTTCCAAGATGTGTAAGAGGGAGATGACATTAATGATTGAGCAAAACTGACAAAGATTCCAGGGCACACACGAGGGATGATATGACGAGCATTAGAACTAATGGAGGTGTCAATAGCTCATGTGGTAGAGACTAGCATGAGAGAGAGAGAGTAGTGAAAGAGAGAGGTGATGGAGGTGTCGATAGTACATGGGGGGAGCTGTGATAGAGAGAGTAGTCCATGGAGGAGAGTTGTCAAAGAGATAGAACCATAGGAAAGAATCGTCGAGATGTGGCATGAGAGAAAGGAGGGTGATGACTACATTCCCTCTTCCTAGTTAGGGTTTTTTTTCCTAGATAATACTCTCAAATCCTAAGCTCTGTTACTAAGTTGAAATTGGTGGAATATGTGTTGTATTATACTAACAAAGATTGCACCTCTTTATATAGAGGTTACAAGACTTGTGACAAACACTACTAATTAATATGGGATTAAACCCACTTATATTGAAAACCCTAATACTTAAACTCTAACAATAAGGATAAACAACTCTATAGGATGCACCTTTGGAGCTAGCAAGGGAGGAACCGAGAAGGGATAGACATGGGCATCATTGTAGTAGAAGCTCTGTTGGTGCTTAAAAAAGACTGAGACTTAAAATAGATAACATTGGTAGCAACAAAATAACATGGGTTGGGAGGGTGGTAGCATCAGTACCCCTTTTGAGTATGAGAGTATCTAACAAAAACATACTTTATAGGGTGAGGAGCCAACTTATCACAACTTGGAAACACACCCAAAGACTCTAGTGGTAAGAGGAAACAAGTCATCATCAAGATGTAACCTTTGTAGAGGAATTTTACCTCTTAAAGGATCAAAAGGCATTCTGTTGATAAGTGGTAGTGAGAACAACATTAGACCACTAGTAGGTAGGTACCTACATATGCATATTGAGAGTACGAGCAACATCAAAAAGGTGGTGATATTTGCATTCGGTAACTCTATTTTACTGTAAGGTATGAGAGCAAGTGGTTTGATGAATAGTCTCAAGAGAAGTACAAAATCCTGAAGACTACCTTGCTAGAGTTTTAAAACATTATTAATACAAAAAAATTTCAGAATAATAGAAAAATGAGATTTGATTTTATGAAAAAATTGTTTGATGACATCCATGTTACAAGTGTGATCCTTTAACAAATACAACTAGCTGATTCAAGAATAATCAATAAACACAATATAATATTTTTGATCATACAAGAAGGAAATCATGGAAGGATCGAGATGTCACAATGAATAAGATGAAACAAACTTGGACTAGCAAACAAACACAACTAACAATAAGTAAGACAATGATGCTTACTTAAATGACAACTCACAATCAAAATGGGAAATGGAGCATGAAGGGAGAGCTTGTTGGAGCTTGTGATGAAAAAGGTGCCCCAACTGGTGATGCCAAAGAATTGCTACCTCAAAATTGGGAGTGGAGGATAGGCAAGCCAAACCACAAGGTATCTCATCACAAACTAGTGTATAAACCTTTGCATGTATTTTACAACCTAAACTAAGGGTGTGTTTATTTTCGCTTTCACCTATTATGGAGTCAGTTCTAATAACTATGGAAAGTTAGAATTGAGATTAATGAAATAAACAATATTAGAGTTGTATAGTAAATTGTATGATAAAAATTTGTATATGAGAATTTGTATAATAATGATGATATATGAAGGTTTGCGTAGAATTTGAACTGGAATTGTGCTGAACTAAAATAAATAGGGCCTAAGTTACCTTCCCGTCTGCAGGTCTTGAAAAGTGCAATGAAAGGAAAAGAATGTTACAAAACAAGCTAGATATTCGGTGATAGAGCTAATAGACGAGATTAACAAGGAGATCAAGTACAAAAAGAACATTATCAAGAGTAAGCTTAGATGTAGTTTAAACAACATTATGTCCATAAATTGCACATGTTTGCCCATTAGCTGTTGTAATAGATGCTATATCTGAAAATTTAGAAAAATGGCTAAAAAGGTGTTGAATATTTGTCATATGGGCAGATACCCTTAAGCCTATAATTCAAGAATCATTATGAGGAGTTAAAAGAGTAATACTACTTAAGGAAGAGGCCACAATAGTTGTGGCTTGGAGGGCACCACCGGTATAGCAAATTTGATCCATGAACTTCAAAAAATCTTCAGTCTTCTTTTGGTACTATAATGCTAGAAGTTTTATCAACTATAGTGTGAGAGATAAGTAGGGGTTATCCAATTTCCTAGACTCTGATTGGTTATATTTCTTTCAACATTGTTCGAGAAATGGTTTGTATGCTCGTAATGTTTACATGGAGGAAGTGGCTTCCAAACTTGATGAGTGGTCTAACTTTAACAACCTTCATGAGCAACCATGGCAGAAGCATTTGGACTGAAGACATGAGAGTGAGGGTTGTGATCTTCAATGCCTTGGAGAACATGTACTATAAGTTAGGTAGTTGATCACCACCAAGAATTTGAGTCTAAATCTTCTCTACACCAAAATCCAAACTTTGAAGAAAAACGACAAGAAGCTCCTTTTGGTACCAACATAGAGTAGCAAGATTTGTGGCCAATGGTTGAAGGAGCTCAAGTTTATTAGTCAAACCTTGGAAAAGATTGAAGTGAACTTGAATAGGACAACCCACTTTGGCGGATCGTAAAAAGTTGCTCAAGCACATTGAACACAAGTGACATTCTTCTTATGTCCATAGGTTAACAATAGTTTCCCATATCTTCTTGACTAGCTTAAGTATAGTAACATTCTATGATATAGAAGATTCAATATTGTTTACCATCCATGAAATAACCATAGCATGTGTAACACACCAATCTTTATAAGCCTCATCTTTTAAGTCAGGAGATGGGTGGGTAATGTGCTTTAGGAGATGATAAGCAAACAATAACTTCTTGAAACTATGCACCTAGACTAGATAATTTTGACAATTTAGTTTTTTTAAGGTGCCACTCAAGTTCTTTACAAAGGGATTTGTGGCCTCTATAAGGATTTGAACAATCATTGAAGAAGAAAATAAGTGGTAAAGTTTGTGAGAGATGGCTTACTTGCAGTAGGAGAAAGCACGAAAGGACAAAGACAACACTTGCTAGAAAGGGCTTGGGTCTAGAAAATTCCAGATTTTGGTGAAGGAGATGTGACAGAGAAAAAGGTGCTCATAAAAAAGAAAGCACCCATTGAAGAACATCGGTCTACACACACTCATCTAAAAGAAGAAGAATCATTGATCGTCCTTGTTCAAGAGCTGTCGATAGAGGAAGATCACGAGAAAGAAACTTGCTGGAAGAATTGACAGTGAGGGAGCAAGAAGCTTGGTGGCATCGGAAAGGCTTGTGGAGAGAATCGACGTGGAAAGATGTAGGAAGTAGGAGTGACGTTGAGTGGAAAAGAGCTTGCATTAGAGAAATAGACACACCATTGAGGAGGTAGACGTTAGAAGAAGAGTGTTGGGTGGAGGACTTGCATGCAAGGGATAACAATTGTGTGATGGTGAAACAAGCCCAAGACTGATACCACATGGAAAAGAAAATAGGGAAAAATGGTGTTATATTCACATATTGTGTACAAGATACAATATATACACGACATTTTACATTAAGCACCCTAAACAATCCAATATAACAATAGCTATCAAGTTCAAACAATGGATGTGGCTTTCAACGATTGTGACATGACTTCCAAACAATATTGACAGAGAGATCAAATTTTAATGGCAATGTGCAACAGCCACATTAGATGGTCAACACCAATGATGCTGACACATGCTAACCAAACAACCAAGAGAGTACAGGTTTGGATGTGGCAATGGCTACAAGTCCATCCCTTAAAGTTTTACTGATTTCTTAGCTCTATGTGGGTGACTTCGTGGAAGATCATAATCAATGTAAATGTCAAGATGCAAGGAACACATCTATGACCATTAAAGGCAAAGGTGGCACTGGCATGATGGAGTTCTCATGTTGGCAATGAATGCTATCTAGCTGGTGATGACAACACCAATAGATGGGATACCTCAAGTGCCTAGGATCCTACCTGGGGTTATGCATTCTAGAATGTTGGGGAATTTATTCCTCCACTAATCTGAAATATTTCTGAAGCATGAAGCTTGAAATTGTGGTGACTAGTGCATTATAAATTTAGATGGAAATCAAAAGGTGCTAATCGTTGTCTTCCATTAACTAGTCTTAGTAGTCTTCATAAATTAATAAAATCTTATTGTTTGCCATGTGAGGCTGCTTCATCTGTATGTCCATTCATAGTGTTTCATGGGAGAGTTGAGAGTTAAGCAATAATCACTTTAAAACAACACAAATTCTTCACCTCCACTTGACCTAGGGCTTGTCTCCCACACCTCCAACTTCTTTGAAGTAGGATTCCTTTGAATGGGAATGCTACAGTTCATATTCAATAAGAAACATATGAAAGCAATTTTTAAATATGCTGCAGTTCACATTCTATCAAATGGGAGTTAAATGCTAAATAATCACTTGAAGAAACATATACTTAAATCAATGTTTTAATATGAAAGCAATTCACAAGCTAATTGAGGTTCCTAGTTCCTACAATAAGAAACTGCACAGAAAGAGATACAGGGCAAAAGTAATCCTTAACTAGATATCCATGACCTGTATACCATAACATCCAACTATTACTATACTCCCCCTCAAGTTGGACAATAAATGTTTGTCATACTCAACTTGTTACAAATGTAATTAAATACGCTATGACTCAACCCTTCTGTGAGAATATCGACACATCGACAAGTTCTTCAAAGGATGGTGTATGTGGTGTACAAACAACTCTTTTTACTATTAGATCTTAAATAAAATGATAGTCAATCTCAATATGCTTAGTGTGCTTATGAAATGTTTCATTGTTGGCAATGTAGATGGCCGCTTGATTATCATAGTACATGGGCATAGACAACTGAATTGTAACTCCAAGCTCCTAGAGCAGAGACTTGAGTTACACCATCTCACATTCAATCTCTCTCATAGATTGGTATTCTGCTTTAGCACTAGAATAAGAGAATGTTCTATTTCTTACTCTTCCAAGTAATCAAGTTTCCTCCAACATATGCCAGATACCTCGAAGTGGACTTTTGATCTCCTTTGTTTCTTGCAAAACTAGAATTCGAGAAGGCTTCTACCCTTAAATGTCTATTGACTTGATACAAAAGCTCTTTTCTTGAAGTGCCCTTAATGTATGCAAGAACTCTTTGTACTCCTATCCAATGAACTTTTTGTGGCTTATGCATAAAATGATTAAGTAAAACCTACAAAATAAGCAATATTAGGTCTTGTAATGGTAATGTAGATAAGTTTACCAACAAGTTTTCGATATTGACCTTGATCTTTAAGTTCTTTTGAAGAGGCATCCCAAAAAGGTGGATTTTGTTCAATGGGCATGTCTTTCGGTTTACACCCTAAACATCCTCTCTCCACCAAAAGATTGAGTGCATATTTGTGTTATGATGGTACAATCTTTTCTTTAGAATATACAAACTCAATGCTAAGAAAATACCTTGGTCTCCTCAAATCTTTTGTTTAAAACACTTTGGCAAGATATTCCTTCGTTATGGTAATACCTTCAGTATCACTACCTATAATGAGAATATCTATGTACATAGCCAGAATAGCATACCCTTGGGTTGACTGTCGTATGAAAATAGCATGATCCACAACACAGATCCACAAGACACTGCCTAAAGCCACCACTAAATATGGTCTGACTAAACTTGTCAAATTAAGTACAAGGACTCTACTTCAAATCATAAATCACCTTCTTTAGCTTGCACACCTAATACTCCTCCTAAGCAACATACCTTAGTGGTTGCTTCATATATACTTCCTCAGCAAGATCACCATAAAGAAAAACATTCTTGACATCAAGTTGATGCAATTGCCACTATTGATTTACTGCAGGAGAGAGCAAAACTTGAGTAGAGTTGACTCATAATCAATACTATACTCTTGAGTAAAACCTCTGGCCACAAGATGAGCTTTGTATCTTTCAATGGAGTCATTTGGTTTGTATTTGATAATGAAAACCCACTTACATGAAACCCACTTACACGAAAC
>JAMKPZ010002144.1:0-48203 GCA_024699675.1 Amphibolis antarctica
TAAAGTGGCTCATGAAAGACATTTTTTTACTTTTTTTACAATATAAGGGGGTTTATGTTCTTTGGAAATTAATGAAAAATAAATTTAAAATTTTTTTTTATTGAAATGTTAAAAATTTAAAATATTTTAATTTTAAAAAAATTAAATATAAAGTTTTCTAAATTTTCATAAGGTGTACAAATGGTCTCATAAAATTTTTCATTTCTATATTTTTAACATTTCAAAAATAAAAAAATCTCTAATTTTATTTTCATTTATTTTCAAAAAATACAAATTTCGTAGTTATAGAAATCTGTTTATTTATTATTATTTTTTACAACTCTAACGTTATTAAAACTTGCAATTGAGCAAATCCAACTAGGCCTTCTAATTATTTACCCGGCCCATGAAAGAGCCCAATCTGTGGTCACGTCGGCCCATTATAACAATTTGCGTTGGTGGGATGGGATCGCCACAAGCTTTATCTGCACCGTCGCAAAACCCTAGCAGCAGCAGAACCCCACGACCACCTCGAGCGGAGTCGCAATGTCCTCCACTCTCCTCGAGGTGACGCGCGCAGCGCACGAGGACGTGGAGCGGTTGGAGCGGCTTGTTGTGCAGGAGCTGCAGGGGGAGCCGGCGTCGGGGAAGGAAAGGCTGTTCCAGAACCACCGCGTCCGGGGCATGGTCGACACCATTACGGTCACGACCGACAAGCTGGTGGCAATTCGACCTAGTGACTGGAGATTTTGTGATTTTGCGTGTCCGAGTTCGGTGTGTTCGTCTGATGCAGTGTTTATTTTTGATGTGTCGTAGATTGAGATTTACAAGGATAACGACGGTGCAAGGAAAGACGAGATCGCAGCGTTGGGTGGACAGACGGCAACGGGGACAAATGTGTTCAGCGCGTTTTACGATAGACTAAAAGAGGTAAAATTTAGCCGTTCCTTTGTCCGTCTGTCTTCTTCTATTTTGCATAAAAGGGAGTGGTGGTTTTTTATTATCTTTTATTTGTGGAACTTTCTGCATGTTCCTTACATGCTTGTGCATTACGCTCCATCTTAATTATAAAATTTGTAAGTTTGTTTTTGAAGAAAACAAAGTTAATAATTCGTGGGGTAGACATCAGCTTACGTCATCTGCTAATATTTCTATATCTTACGAGATTTAGGTCATATTTGTTTACCAAACTTCAAACAATGTTGATGAATAATATCGACAAATAACACTACATGGCATAGTACAGATGGTTGACAATGTAAGAGAATGTGTGAAACTTAACTTGGCTTCTAGTTATAATTGTGTTTGTATCAATAACCTATGCAGATTCGAGATTACCACAGACGCCACGCAGCTGCACGTGTAATTGATGCTTCTACAGAGTATGAAGAGCTTCTCAAAGAGGAACCGCGAATAGAATTTAGTGGGGAGGTATCATTGTTATCTTCTTTGTCACAATCTTATGTACGGGGATGATTTAGTGATACGAGATTTCTCTACTTTTTTGAAATTACTTGTCACAATCTTATGTACAGATTGGTTAAGAAATTTATCCAACCTTCATTTTGTTTCTTCTAGAAGTTTTTTACTTCATAATGCCAAATATATGGTAAAAGCAAGACATTTTTTTCCTTTATCTGATAAAAACATCAAGGAAGTTAAATGTAAGATTCTTCATACCTTACAATCTGTCATTATACTTGTGTTATTTACATAGTCCAAAACATTTTATTAGCTTAGCCAGATAACTCTATGTTATTATGATGAATCATAGGATATTTCCATTGAGGTATTGATGTTCTTTGTCTCTGAACTTTAGTATATGCTTGAATACAGAATTAATACACCACTCAAAAAGAAAACATAAAACTAATAAACAACAATGAATCTGCTATTTTAAATCTATAACATGGAGAAATCTAGTTTTTTGAAGTCTAAGAATGAACCATAGGTTATCGCCATTGAAGTATTGGTGTTCATTATCTCTGAACTTTGGTATATGCTTGAATAGAGAATTAATACACCACTCAAAAAGAAAATATAAAACTAATGAACAGCAATGAGTATTCTTTTTGAAAGTTTAAATCTGTAAGATGCAGGAATCTAGTTTTTTGAAGTATTGCAATATAAGGAGAATTATATCTCCGTTTTTTCCTGCCTTGGAGTGTACACCTCCATCACTTCATGCATTCTATTAGATGATTAGTTCTTCCTTTTATATGTAGAAAGTTTACCACATTTTAGATATTTATCTTCACAGGAGGCATTTGGGCGATACCTAGATATGCACGAGTTGTACAATGAGTACATTAATTCAAAGTTTGGCAAGCAAACTGAATATTCTTCTTTTCTAGAGACTTTTGCACAGTTCCATAAAATCCCTTCCAACCTGAAGCTTACCAGGTATGCATATATCAAACCTACATGTTGTTGCAGCAATCAAGAAGCCCGTATTTGCATATGCTATAAAATTTGTAAAAATTTCATATAAATAAGGTGGCACTTGCACATGTGTAGCAGTTTTTATATTGGCGTGTCTTTTCTGGATGCTTAAATTTCTTCAATACATCATAAGCATGTCAAAATTTTTTGAAATCAAGATAAAGTTATGCATCTGGCTCAGCTTGTTTTCAGAAATCTTGCCTCACCCTTTTGTATTCGTGTTGTCATGATTGTGTCAGGCTGTGCCCATGTTGTTTGTCCATTCCTAAGCTTCCAAGCTATCTATAAATTGTATACACGGAAATATCATTTACTCTGATTTCTAAGTAGGATAGATTTCTATACCTATCAAATTGATATATACTTGAATGTTTTATTTCAGGCAGTACAAGGAATATTTGGACCATATGTTGGAATACCTGATATCGTTTTTTCAGCGAACTGAACCCTTGCAAGATATTGATAGGATATTCTCTAAGGTTTGATTAGTTATTGTTCTTTATTCTATTTATTTTATGAAATTTGAATTGCATTTAAGCAGATTCTCCCTCTTTTCTCTCTTTGCGGTTCAAGAAATTTTTTTTCTCTGAATGTTATAACTTTCGTGTGGTGGCTAGCACAACATGTAGAATGCTTCAACAGCTTGCCAACAGAATGCATGCTTTTAATCTCACTATGTTAAACCAGCACTATTTACTAATTATTTCCTTGCATGTAATTAAACATATTGACTCGAATTTATTGATAATACTAGTTCGATTTTCTTCTGAAATTCTTATGAAAGGTAAAATCCTGTTTCATTTTTTGTAACATTAAGCTCTTGTTTTATGGTGTCAAATCAAAGTAGGATGGACATGCTCTGTTTCTTTACATTCAGCTTGCAGTCTTTCCTTCTAATCTGTGAATTGGTTGACACTAGAAATATGGTACTTTTTTGGGTAGGTTGAGACAGAATTTGAGGAGCCTTGGGAAGATGACAAGGTGTCTAGATGGGAAAGTAAAGGAAAGGAAAATGAAAATCTATCCTCCCAGGAATCTGTTATTGATCTTGATTATTACAGTACCGTGGAAGAGTTGATGGAAGTTGGCCCTGAAAAATTAAAGGAGGTTTGTTTTTTCTCATCTGCTCCATCATTGTTTTTCTCTGCATCAGTTAAATTAAAGTTACGTATGCACTAGAAATTTTCTGTTTTTTGTTCTTTTTTCCTCTTGTCCATGTTTCTCATATTTTTGCATGAGGGATCAAGGCATCCTGTTAGTGGTTACCATGTAGTATATGGGAATCAGACATGTTCCCTAAAGCAACAAACCTAGTTTTACATGGTGAGGCTTGGCTATTAACCATCCATTATGACCATTTTACATTTAAAGATGCATAAAAAATTTACCATATTATAATAATTTGGTTTCATCTAAACTCTTAATATGTAGCAAGATTTCATTCATATGATGCTTTTCTAGTTGGCAAGCTTGAGTGCAACATGTAAATTTTCAGGCTTTATTGGCTAAAGGACTAAAAACAGGTGGCACTGTAAAGCAGCGTGCTGAGAGGCTATTTTTGATCAAGGTAATTAGTCATACATGACTTATCCCAATGTCCCATTAATTCAGTTTTTTTCAGAGATGATCCCCTCAAATCATTGCTTCTGTAGTAATCTATTTTTATTGCATTCTAGATGCTTAATACCCATGTATATTTGAGGAACTAGGTAAAGATATGTATCATTTCGAATTTTGTTTGCTATGAAGTTTTGCAACGTCTTAAAAAGCTTTTTTTTTTGAGATCTGTACCATTTTTTTGAATGGTGTATTAGTGGTCTACAATAGTAGACGTGCACATCACTTACCCCTAGCCCCTAGGCCCTAGTCACTTTTTCAGCTTGTAGTGGTTAATAGTCTTATTTTATGATTAGGATAATGAAAGGTTCTTAAGGTTCCAGAATGCCCAAGCAACAGCATTAGGTTCCTACGCCCCCATGCGTGTGTGTGTGTGTGTACACACATATGTATAATTTTAAAATGCATATATGTATAATTAATTATGTATTTTTATGCATATCAATAATTAACAAAAAAATAACTTAATGACAATAGAACAATATGATCAACACCTGTAACTAAATAGTTTAAATTAACACAACAATACGATATTCAAAAGTCTCAGCTAATAAATTAGTCTGATAAAAGTCAATACATAATAACAAATAAGAGATCTAAAGTATAAATGATACTAAAATAAAAAGCTCTTTGATAGAAAATCTTAGAAAACACCTTTCATGGTATTAGATCTTTCTTAACCAAATTCAAAAACAATCCAATTAACTCCTATAAGGTGTTGGACGGGCTTGTGTGTTGCCTAGAAAATGCCTAATCGTCTAGGCATTTACTTTTGAAAGTTGAAGAAAATATTATTTTTTACATCTTATTTTTACGATATAATTTCTCTTTTAAGTAAAAAAAGCTTTCAAAGTGTTGCTTTCAGAAAACCATGAAGAATAGCTTTCTTCAGCAGAGTAAAGGGTACCCTTTGCAATTAGTCATTTATCTTTTCAAGGTTGTCAATAAGTAAGATATATTTGTGTTAATGTTTTATCTTTGTCTTTATCTATGAACCCATCCTTTTATAATACCTTAAGAATTCTTACCTATCTCTGTTATAAGTATATAATAGTGGGTAATGGTAACAAATGGGATTTTTTTTTAAAATGGAACTAAACATCATTTTGATCTTATGATCCCTGCTACACAGGACCAGATTTTCATAACTATTTCATATAAAAATTGTTTAAGTAGAACAAACACACTTAGTCAAAAAGTTAAAGCATATCAGAAATTCAATTTCTAGTGCATAGTGTTATTATGAAAACAAGTGAGTTTTGTTGGAATGCAACTACGGAACTTGGAAACATTAAGCACAATATTGGGTCATAATTAGGATAAGGCTTATCACTAGGATAAAAATCTTTTTATGTGTAACTGTTTAGTATTTAATTTGTGCCATAATTTAGATGAGTGAAAGGGAAGGATAAATTTTTCCCGTGTTGACCCTAGACATGTTTGTACTCATATCATACCCATCAAGTAAATAGGAAGTGTTGTTTCTTATCTGTATCTTCTTAGGCAATGGTGGATAGGATAATTGATAAATGGATGAAATTGGCACTTTGGCAATCCTATATGTGTTGATCTATAATTAATTCAATTCAATATCTTAATATTTTATTTTAGGTTCTCTGTATTAGTCTTCACACTCTGCATTCTGTCTTTATTTTCTTGTTGGGTTGACCTTTGAAACCTTCTTGTGGGCTTGCATTTTTTTTTCCTTTGCTCCATTTAGGATATACCACTAGAACTATTGGACAGAAAACATTTTGCCAAAGGATTGCACGGGATAGAAAAAAGTGATGTTGCCACAGATGCTAACAGGATCGATTATATTAAAGAAATTGCAGTGATGGAAAGCAAGACAAAACGATTGTGTGAATTGCTTTCAGAGGTATATTTCCTTCTGTAGCTTCTACAATTTTTAGAAGTTTATATGTACTTATGTCCTCTGTTTTTGCAGACAATTGTACAAACAAAAGAAAATATTGAGAAGAAACAGGCTCTGACATATGAGGAAATGGAAGCTGAGCGTGAGGAGGTAATTTTAGATTTGAGTTTTGCCTTCTGATTTCTATACAATCTATTCCAATGGTTATGGCCGACATTTTACTTCAAATTTTGCAGGAGGAGGTACAAGCAGACACTGAAAGTGATGAGGAAGATCAGCAGATTTATAATCCCCTCAAGTTGCCCATGGGTTGGGATGGAAAACCCATTCCTTACTGGCTGTATAAACTTCACGGTCTTGGACAGGTATGCTGGTTGATTTGATCTAGATTTAGATTTAATCATAACTTTTTTTGATATAATATACAAAAACAACAATATGAGCTATAATCCTACTACATGAGGTCGATCATGAAACTTTTTCTTTTAAATATTTCTATCTAATGTGAAATTTTTTGTTAAATTACATAAATTTAAATCTTACAGTTCTTTTAATTTCCAAACTTCCTATGCCGATTTTCTCTTTTCTTAGTACAATACAAAAGAATTTAATATATGCTAGTTAATAATACCAGCATGGTCCTCACTAGACAAATTCCAACACTCCCATCAGCTTGCCATGGCCTTTTTTTGTTCACCCATTTGTCTATTTTCTTATCTTCATTCTTAATAAAAATAATTGTCCTTTCCATATCTTCCTGCCTTGGAAGATAATGGTGTACATCACTGTTTCCCGAAACTGGCATAAATCACAATAATGGTGTTAAATATGCCAGTAGCTGCAATAATTAAAACTGACGACCTAAGAAAAGTTCTTAAGTTTCAATATCAACAAGCACAAATTTCTTAAAGTTTGATTGTCGTATGGCATTTTTGGGAAATATGATTGATTTTTATTTGCATTTTAATTCAGGAATTCAAATGTGAAATATGTGGAAACTACAGTTACTGGGGCCGGCGGGCATTTGAACGGCATTTTAAAGAGTGGAGACATCAACATGGAATGCGTTGTCTAAATATACCAAACACTAAGAATTTCAATGAGATCACATCAATTGAGGTAAAGTTTCGTTTTTTAACCATTTTCTATCTTTATCGGTTCAAGCATGTGTTATTTATGTTAATGCGAAATAGATTTTATGAAACCACAGCAAGATTTACAATACAAAAGAAAATGGGACTTTGGACGGAACAAAAAAAATTAAGCAGCCATTAAACGAACATTTGTTCCATTTTGAGAGCCATTTAGCAGTAGTTTCAACAAAAAGAAATTTTGTTGAACTCCATTTAATGTACCTTTCCCATATTTTAGATCACTCAGAGTATCCTTGTGATCACTCAAGAGTATATTTTTTTAGGCAAGATCACCTAAGAGACGAAGACTGCATGCGTTGTTTTTTGAAGGATAAAAACAAAATAATTTTCCCCATTATTCTTCTCTCATAATTGTCTTATTTTCCTTATCGAGCTCATTCTTCTTTCCTTTGAAAGGAAATCCATCAAGTCATTAGTTTGTAATTCATAACTTCTGTTGTAGGGTTTTGCGTTTTTGACTCCCCATGTTCTACCATCTGTCATGTTAATGACACATTGGAGTTTTTTTTCATATTTTAGCTTTCGTTACATTGTGCTAAAAAGCATGATACCGTATGATGGTTGGTCACGAGAACATATTGTCATTTCCTTGTTGTACTTTTAGGGAGTGTTTGTGTCATTAGAATTGAGCGAAATTGAATTAGAGAGAATTTAATTCTGCTTGATTTGATCATCTGTGTCAAAAAGGAGGTTAAAAATTTAATTCTTAACTTCCATGAGTATAAAAGAAGGGTTGAGAATTAAATTCTCACATTCTCCTCGTAAATTAAAGAAAAATCAATCATACTTGTTCTACACAACCTTAATACTTGTCACAAAACTATGTATCATCATCTTTATTTGGTAGATCTTTTGTAATCACGTATCATCAAATCTTAGTAGAATATATTTTTAATTTTATTCAATTCTGATCGGTACACAAACGTCTGTATATTGAATTCATTTTTACTTAATTTAATTCTCATTAAGGTAATGTTTGTACTTTCAAAATTAATAAGAAATGATGAGAAATGACAATTTAATTATTATTTTTTATCATTTCACATAATTTCATATTAATTCTAAAAGCAAACACCACTCAAGAAATGAATTCTTGTCAATTCATTTCTATTTAATTTGAGGTGCACAAATCCCTTATGTATACCACACTTATAAACATATGCAGCCATTTTTATCTCATACCTTTTTTCTCGAGCCACAGGAAGCAAAGAAGCTGTGGGAGAAAATACAAGCACGTCAAGGACTCAACAAATGGCGGCCAGATCTTGAAGAAGAGTACGAAGATAGAGAAGGCAACATATTCAATAAGAAAACATATACTGATCTTGTGCGGCAGGGCTTGATTTAAGATAGGTTGGGTTTGCGTCCAGCCATCGATCATCTATCGGGCAGTCGATAAGCGGTTCTCCCAGCTTGGAGATGGGTTTAAGACATGGCAGACGGACGCATTTGACATCGGTAGATACGGTAATGGGGTGACAAGTCTTGTACAATAGCGATGGTTGAGTGACTGACATTTCCGGCAACCGTGGGTCGGCAGAGCAATTTTTGTATTATAAAACCCCCAAAATGTGGGGTACCTCGATCGTTGCTTTACCAAAACGACTTGTGTTAATGTAATGTTCTCACGCCGTGAGAACCACCTGTACGCGGGTGGTGGGCCGATCGGCAACGCGCGCAGAGATGAATCACTTGGCTTTCCAAATCCGGATGGGTTTGGGTAGACAAAAGGAATAAGAATAGCAAGAAATTAAAAGCTAAACAGCAGAAGGAACGAAATGGTATCGTAACGGTAGGGTGATCATTGAAATGATAGTTTAGTGGTTGTAAAAATTTCTTTAGATTTTAAGGTCTTCAGTTTGAATCTGAATCTCTATTTAGACGTAAGTTTCTTGTAGATTTATGATTGTGTTTTTTAACCTTCATCTTATCCGTCAAGGAAAACCAGTTAATTTCGAGGTGGTGCGAAGGCCGAAGATGTTGCCCTGCTGTTACCAGTGTTTCTCAAGCAGGTAGTGTTTTTTACATCAGGAAAAATGGATGTCGGTAGCTGCACAGGGAAATTTTTACAGGAAATGATTCCTGCAGGTGTTACAGGAAATTTGCCCGACTTGATCGGGCACAGCAAAAAGAACCTTTCTAAATTGAATTTGCAATATCCACGAAATTATAGAGTATCACAGTTGAAAAAGCAAAGGTAAGGCGTGGGCTTTCGATTATTTCATCACTCATCTGCAAACAAGGTAATGTTTAATATAAAGACAAATACTCCTAAAAAATGTTTTCTTGAGAAACTTGATAAATCTAGATAATAATTTTTAGGAAAAACTTAGAAAACTATTTTTTGAAATTTATTTTCTTGGTAGGTGTGTATGTTATTGAAAGTTTTTCTGAATGCTTTTGTAGTTAATAGGAAATAGAGAAATTTTTTGTGACATGAGTATTTATGTATGTAATAATGTAAAAGTTAGACTCAATTTTTACTTAAGTTATGTGAGATTATTTTAAGAATATGACGTTAAAATCTTAATTTTACAAGTCATAACTAATTCAATACTACTATGAGGAAGTTAAGGGTGTCTTTATAAGTAATTTTGTGAATGAAGTTAAAATTATATAATAATTTTATTGATAAAAGTTTATATGTGTAATTTCTAAAGTTAAAAAAAAGTTATTTGAGAACAAACCTTAAGATTTTGTGACCCCACTGCCAGAATCTCAGCAAGGATTTATAGACACTTAAAAGAAAATTGTAATATAGAACGAAAGTAAACACTGTTTTCATCAAATCCCTTCTATAAAATTTTTTTCCTTGTCAAATTACCAACTAATGCACGTCAGGTACATTTAATATTTTGCCACATTCCTTTCCTTCACTTTCTCTTTTCAAACTTCTGTCAAACTTTAAATGAAAGTACTGATAAAATATATTCCAAATACATTTACCATAGTAAAAATTGTCCACGGTCTAAAATGGGATTTGCATAAAACTAAAGATGAGATTTAGAACTTGTTTGGGAATATTTTATTTATATCATAGAACCAATTCTACGTAAATTTTCATATATAATTATTACCTTAAAACTCTTACGTACAAATTATTATCATATAATTTATTGTAAAATTCAAATTCATTTATTGCATTCCTCTCAATTTTAACTTTTTATAGTTCCAAAATTAGAATGTCTTGTTATCAAATGAGACTTTAGTTTTGCCTTGCAATATTAACGATAAAATCTATCTCTTTCTAAATAAATTTCAAAGAATAGTAATTTAAATTTTTTTTTGAAAAAAGAGAGTAGGGTGTTTTTATTTAAAATTATTACTTAAAGATAATTATATTACATTTGCGAAATTTTAAATTTAAAGGACGGTTTGCATTTTGACAATTTTGGAAAAGGAAATTTTAAAAAAATTTCTAGATTTGCAAACATTCGTGTAATCTAAAACATATGAAAAAAATTTAAATTTTTCTATAAGTACATATTTTTTCAACATTTTTCATCAATTAAATATAAAAAATTCTTGAAAATTTCATTACAACGTATTTCTCTGACTTCATGTTATTCAACTTCATCTAATCATCATTAAACTCACGATTACACACAAAAAATAAAATTATATTTAAAATATTAAAATGTAAAATATTTATAAATTTTATTTAAATTAATTTTTAAAATTTTTGATAATATACACAGACAATTTTATTTTTTTTCATTTCTTAATTTTTATTTTTTATGTATATTTCTTAAATTTTCGTTTTTCAACCCAACCAAATCCTAAGATAATAAATTTAATAAAAGACCTCAGAGGTGCTAAAAATTTACCTTCAAATAAGAACAAAACCATCCTGTGACGCCGCAAGCGTTTATGACGCTCGTCTTCCTCCGACCGAAGGCCTCCGCCGCATTCCGACCAGCTTTGCTCCTCCGACGCCGACCACACGCAACCACCTACCCTTCTTCTCCTCCTCCATCGTACCAACACTACCTCTCTCTTCTCCAAACTCTCACCACCACCAAGTCACTCGCCGCCGGCAAGCAGCTCCACGGCCGCCTCGTCCTCTACGGCCTCGGCCTCCACACCGTCGTCGCGACGAAACTGGTGGCGCTGTATTCGAACTGCAACTCATTGGCCGACGCCCACGCACTGTTCGACAGAATAATCCCGAAGAGAAACATCTTCCTCTGGAACGTCCTCATACGTGGGTACGCCTGGAATGGGCCGCATGAAGTGGCAATCCAGCTGTATCGTGACATGCTAGACCAAGGTCTCCTGCCGGATAACTTTACCTTTCCATTCGTGCTCAAGGCCTGCTCCGCGCTGTCGGCGATTCGGACCGGTAGGGAGGTTCATGAGCTTGCGGTGAGGACCAGGTGGGAGATGGACATCTTTGTTGGTGCCGGTCTTGTCGACATGTACGCAAAATGTGGGTGCGTCGCAGATGCCAGGGAGGTGTTCGATAGAATGCTGGAGAGGGATGTTGTCGTTTGGAACTCGATGATTGGTGCGTATGCACAAAACGGCCGTGCATCCGAGGCTCTGGGTCTGTTCAAGGCTATGATCTTGGATGCTTTTGTGCCGACCGTCGCAACCCTTGTGACGGTGATCTCGGCGTCGGCGGATTCGGCTGCTCTGCCAAAAGGAAGGGAGATTCATGGCTTTAGTTGGAGATGGGGCTTCGACAGACAGGACATGGTGAAAACTGCCCTTGTCGACATGTATGCAAAGAGCGGGCGGGTGATGGTTGCACGGAGGCTGTTCGAGCAGCTTTTGGTGAAGAGGTTGGTCTCCTGGAACACCATGATCAATGGGTATGCAATGCACGGGCACGCAAACGAAGCACTCCATATGTTCGACATAATGCTGGAAGACAACTTGGTGACGCCAGACCACATCACATTCGTAGGACTACTCTCTGCCTGCAGCAATGGTGGTCTTCTGGAGGAAGGGAGGAGGTTCTTTGATTCACTGATGATGGGTGATCACTCGATCGAACCAACCATACAACACTACACCTGTATGATAGATCTGCTTGGCCACTGTGGTAGATTAGAAGAAGCCCACGACCTTGTCAAGAGAATGCCAATGAAACCAGACTCCGGTGTTTGGGGTTCATTGCTCAACGCCTGCAAAATCCACAGAAATGTTGAGCTGGGGGAGCTGGCTCTACAGAGGCTCATAGAGTTGGAACCAGAGGATGCTGGCA
The DNA here is from genome assembly GCA_024699675.1 of Amphibolis antarctica. NCBI lineage: Eukaryota > Viridiplantae > Streptophyta > Magnoliopsida > Alismatales > Cymodoceaceae > Amphibolis > Amphibolis antarctica. Next base: position 12,278 of record JAMKPZ010002144.1, read on the forward strand.
ACTATGTTCTACTGTCAAACATCTATGCTCAGGCCGGGAAGTGGGCTGAAGCCGCAAAGATTAGAAAGATGATGACAGAGATGGGTCTGAAGAAGATCATTGCTTGCAGCTGGATTGAGATCAAGAACAATGTCCATGCCTTCTTGGTTGCAGATTCATCCCATCCTCGTTCCCAGGAGATATATGCCGAAGTCGATAGGCTTGAAGGGCTAATTGCAGAAGCTGGTTACGCGCCGGACACAGTGCCCGTCTTCCACGATGTAGACGATGACGAGAAGAAGAACATGGTCCGGAGCCATAGCGAAAGGCTGGCCATTGCGTTTGGGCTTATCAGCACACCCTCCGGCACCAGGCTTATGATAACCAAGAACCTCAGGGTCTGCGAGGACTGCCATGCCGCCATCAAGTTCATCTCCAGAATCACACAACGCGAAATTGTAGTCCGCGATGTGAATCGATATCACACATTCAACAATGGTTTGTGTTCTTGCAGAGATCACTGGTGACGTGTATCAATTAATCAATTAATTTTAGTAAGGTGAATTTCTATTTAACACACTATTTTGTACACGAGAAATTGGTTGAAAATGAATCGGCAAATATTCATTTCTTGAAAGAAATTGAATTAGGTGGAATGAATTTAACGTAGATATGTTTGTATAACTTTTAGAATTAAATGAAATTAAAAATTTTGATAATTGAACGAAAGTGGTCGAAGAAACTTGAGTTGATTAAATTTCAAACAATTCATATCTTATGAGTTCAAACTTCATTTTCATCCAAAACTGAAGAGTAAACAATACTAACGAAAATGAATTGAATTCAATTCCGTTAATACAAATAAGTGATCATAAGAATTAAATTTATTTTAATTTAATTCCTATAAATTTTATAAGCACAGACGAGCTAATATCAGAGTTAATTTAATAGGAGAAACTACCACATTTTAGAAGTGGAAAAACGTATCACAGCCGGCTTCTAGGAAAATCTTCATGTCCACATGATATACCATCTTATATTTATCATGGTATCAAGGTAGAGCTCATTAAATCCCAGTGACGTATCATACACACTTTACCTGTGAAGGATTTTGAACTTTTAGAAATAATAAAAAATAATGTGATAAGATAAGAAATAATAGATAAAAATTTTCTATTATTTTTCATAATTTTTAAAAACACAAAGTCACAAACCACCCATAAGTAATATGGGAAAAAGAAATTATGATTTTAAACTAAAACCATAGCTACTGATTACTTTGAAAATGCAGTACGAGACTACGTCAATTAGAACTGAAACTATATTTATTTAGAATTTCTATAGAATTTTTTTTTAATTAACTTATATACCATCAACCACTACTTATACCATACGACACAATGTTAGACGGTACAATGATACTTTTGTTAGAACTGAAGTTTTTGTTTAGAACTGAAACTGTAATGTTGTACACAATGTTACTACAATGTTGTATCCAATGTTTCATTTTGTCAAAATGCAACACAATGTTTGTTTATCAATACTATTCATCGACTTTAACAACCTACAATAACAAAAATTAAAATTTAATAAACAAACAAAACTTGAATATATCATTTGCTCATATGGATGGAATGTTAATTGATATCCCTGCCATCCGCATGATGATACGAAGGGCTCAATGCTTTAGATGAATATTGAATAAACGATAATATTGCATGTTTTTGAAGCCCTTAAAATGCTCGTTGGTGAAAGCAATAAAGCTCACGAAGTATGCACCCGCAAAGTAATCAAAATGTTCATTTCCAGCCCAGTAAATAATATATGCTGTTACCTGAGAGACTGGGTCGGAGCACATAATATTCAATAATATAGGGAATTGATTTGCTTCTGAAGAGAAGCAATAACCGAAATCGTGGATCTAAAGGCATATAGAACGAATGACATGCGATGAATAAAACCAAAGTAACAACGATTTCGAATGACCACGTTGGCATCTCATTTCCTGCTAATAAGCTTCGCAAGGGAGCGTAATGAAAACAAAACACTGATTGATGCGTAAAATAACAAAACCAGAGCATTTACCAATGCTGATGTAAAAACCAACAATTAATAAGATTCTAGTTCAAAAAGTCTTTAGTTGTCTTCTGATTCCTCTGCTACGCCTGTTGTCGTTGTCGTTGTCGCACTTTGACTCATGGCTATAGCCATGACCTCACCTGGGGGTGGATGGTCAAAGCGGCATGTTGCGCCATACTTACATGCCCCGGTTTTCATATAGAAGGGACATGTAATTGATCCCTAAAGCAAGTGATGATAATCCATTAAATTTGTGCCACAAGACAATCGTGCTTCCCAAAACAACAGAATGAACAAGGAAAATTCCTCCCAAGAAAAAGCAGGGAAAATAGTTTCAGCTGTGGCCAAGGCCTTTTGGTCTTCACAATACATGATATAGAAGTCAAGGACAATACAAACTAAGAGTTTATTTGTGTACGTGAAAATAATAGAAAAAAAAAGACGAGAATTCAAGAATGGATGGAAAATAGAAATAACAAGATTTTTGTAGAAAATTACTCAAAAAAGACTAACTTAAAAATCTATGTAGAAAGAAACGTTGGGGATCACAATGTTGATGACTCTTACACAAGTCGGGCCCGTGTATTCACAAAAATGAACGTCAAAAATGGATGTTGGAAAATCGTATTTTATTTCCATATGTTGAGAAATTATGGGAAAACAATTTTCCATCATTTCCTATTGATACAAACACCATTTAAAATTCAATCAATAAAAAATGATTTTCTCATAATTTCCTTTCCTTCCGTATGGAACACCGACACCACTCTAAAATATGGAATGATGTTTTCAACTCATCCACTACTCAAAAAATAACAAGAGTAAATAAAATAGCCTTTACCTCACGCCTGGGAAGGCCAGCCAAAGAGAGTTTGACTGGTTGTTGGACCTCCTTTGTTGTCAAAGTAATTGATGCTGATCGGTCAATGGGATGGTGAAACTTACATCTGTCCGCAAACTTGCAATGTCCAGTTTTCATATAGAACTGCATCCCAAGATAAAAATGTAGAGACTTAAGCTATATTCTCAACTGGCATAGGCACGTCAACCCAACTGCCCCCACACGTATATTTTTTCCCCTACGAATAAAAGCTATGATGCCACATCCAAAATCAATGTATGGCTAAGAACATCAATACTCACAACTTTCATCAAGATTTGAATATTGGTGAACACAAAAGTTATCATTGTTTAAAAAAACAAATCTAAAATCTATGCAATATATCGTAGGGCACCAATACAACAGCCTTCATAGAAGATAACGAATTTCGTTGTCGCAGAAGTAAAGGGTTCATGAGTGTACTATACTTGACATCATATAAAGCCATCATCAAGCGAAAAATAAGAAAAAATGGCAAGACCCCGAGCAGAGAAAAGTTGGCCTGATATGTGTCACAAGTGAGTGTGATCCATAAATAATTTGCAATCATAAAGAAAAATTCATTTGTTTAACAGAGTTTACCCTAGAAAAACAGTCAAATAAACTATATAAACACATTGATTTTACTTACATCACATTCTGGTTCACCAGGACGTTGTGGATAGGTAACTGAACCCACCATTGGCTGAAGCAAAAGTTAAATATTAATCAAATTTTCTCATTAATTTGCTGCCACTATCATATATACATAAAAACAGAAGATAAGACTTAAAAACAAAACCTACATTAGCTTGCATTAAGTGAGGATCGATGCTTGGGAGTAGTGAGAGAGAAGGGTTTGTGAGTCCAGAGCCAGCAACTGGTGGGTTGATTGCTGCAAAATCAACAAAATAGTAAAAATGTACTAGCATTGAAAATAAAAAATCACCATCAAAATGACCATATAAGACAGAAGAAAAGCATAATCATATACCATTCCGATCTGGATGATTAAAGCGGCACCTTACACCATACTTGCAGCTGATTGGGGATAATCATGCAGATATTATTTTAATGAAAATGGAGAAAATCATAAAACAAAGAGTATATGAGATAACTTCCATCAACCTGCCAGTCCTGAGGTAGAAGGGGCAATCTTGTTCACCCTAAAAGAGATTTAGAATCGGGCAAGAAGTTAAGAACAAATAGACCTTTGGCTGCAGACTTTAAAAGAATAGATAATCTTGCAGAAATAAAATTTTTATAAAGACTACGATGAAGACATAGCAAAACACACACACAGAGATAAAAATTCTCACAAGGGTAACTTTCAAGAATGAATGGTCTTGACCTACAAAACCCTTCCACGTTCCTTTCTACAATCAAGAAAAAAAATTGAAATTTCTTTTTGTAGCTTGCTCTTGTTATTGTTGTTATAATTATATTTTTGGAATTTTTTGACAATTATTACTTGTAGTATTAAGCAGAAGTGCAAGTATGTCTGCATAAAAACCACAAACTACCATAACACAGTTAAATCTATTCCATCAAAACAACTTGCTACTGTCTGATGATCCGGGCCACAGATAATTTCCATTCTCACATACCTACAACGTTGATGCAACCCTAACGTTTGACTGTGTTTATAGATCATTTCTATCCATCACTATGTCCCTTATTAGATTACAGGATATTAAATCTTTTAATAAGTTAATTGATCAAGTGAAATAAATATATCCAAAATTTTCACCAAATATTTACCGGTCTGATAGGAAGGCCTTTGGAATTATGAAACAAAGCTGGAGTTGTGGGAGCATTTGTATTTGCTGAATGTAAGTGAGTACTTGCAACCACATTATCAACTACTGATTCATTTTTCTCAGTCGATGGTATTTGAAGATCCTTCGGATGATTAAAAATACAATTTGCTCCAAACTTGCATTTCCCGGTTTTGGAATAAAACTGTTGGAGTATAGCAGTTAAAAACAAAGTTACAATGTGAAACATATAAAAAGCAGTACACAAAAAAGAACAGAAAGTCTGAAAGAATATATACTACCGAACATATAGGCTCGGAAGGTCTTTCTGGTAATACAGACACATCAGTGGTATCGGCCAGCTGCCATTTGAAGTCAGTAAAAGAAAAGACATTCAACACTAAAAGAAGGGAGCTATGTTGAAAAAGTCAACTGCTTGACAACTGTGAGCTTATTTACTTTTGGGTGATTGAACTTGCAGTTGATACCAAACTTACACGTATGGGTCTTCATGTAGTACTGAAAATTAATGTTACAAAGTTAGCCTTCGGGAGTTAAATCAACAATGGACAAAAGCATGAAAATGCCATTACAGAACAATCCGGTTCTCCTGGTCTCTCAGGAAGTGATTCAACAGTTGGTACAAATGGAACCTGCAAAACCAGATCCATCAGGAAACCAAACTGGAAACATCTGGAAAATAAACTAAAAACAATTTAAATTAAATGAAATATGAAAACTGGTAAAAAGAGTATGCAGCTTATCAGGTGGTTTAGGTCAAATGTCGTGAACAACTTCCATCAAGATTTGTTCAAGCAAGGACAAGTGTCACATTGATTCTGCAGCCCATTAACCCTATCACTGGTGAAAAGTATGCACGTGTAAGAATTGTAATCTACATTTATGTAACTATTTTTTGAATATATTATTTTAAATCGTGAGAATAAACCTTGTTCCATTGTGTCCAGAAGGCAAGTTCAGATCTTAGGAAATAACCTCTGCATTTATAGAGGTAAGACTTATGTACAGTTGGACCTTTTCTAGACCTTATATTGGTGGAAACCTCATGCATTGGATTTTACTTTTTCAAGTTTATTTTTAATCCTAATACATAACTCCTATAATTTACCATTTTGATTTCATTATGCAAGAATCAAATACTTTATTTACATTCCCATTAGTAAGTAATAAGTACTTTTTTTTGCAATTTTTTTCACAAATTGAAGTACTTTGTTTCCTATCTTTTGTAGTTGTCATACTTGCAATTTATATTTCAAAATTTCCTGTCCCTTGTTTGGGAATCATAAAGTTTAGTTACTACACCAAAATGTTGCTCAAATGAATTATCATATAATGTCAACTTTATCTTCAAATCAACATTGCTTGATGGTTTTTCTTTAACATTGCTTGATGCTGAAACATAAGAAATGAGGTGAAAGTTGAATTGTTATTCAAAAGCAAACACAAGGCCACTATATGGAAAGGCTACACAAAAAAGACAAATAACACTTAACAATGTAAGACTAAATTCACACAAATGCCAAAAATCTAAATACATTATTCTCTCTAACACTCTCCCTGAAACTAGAATAACCAACTTATAACTGTTAAATGATAGTCTTATATCAAATGTCTTACTGATGAAGACTAAACTTATAACATAGTGAAAATCTCTTCAACTATTCAGTTAATATATAAGAACACTTTTAACATGATATCAGAATACCATATCGTAGGCCTCATCTCTCACCAAAAAGTAAAAACATGTGTTGTGCATGTACAAAGGAGTATTGGATGATAGTCCCACATCAGATATATTACCGATGAAAACTAAACTTATAACATAATGAAAATCTCTTCAACTACTCAGCCAAATTTTGTTGATATATAAGACCACTTACAAAAATAACAAATTCAATAACATAATAAACACAATAAAAACTCAAACAAACTAAGTAAAGAGATATATAACAGACAAATACTAAATAGTAATAGCGGTGTACAAATAAGATAAAAAGGTTAACCTTTTTTATCTTACACAATGTACACAATATTTTGTTATTAACATCATTAAACTTAGTCAACATATAAACACCTATGCATATTTAAAAGATTTGTACAAACAAAATCTTACAAATGCTAATACAATCATCATTGGTCATCCAATAAAAGAAATTTAGCATGAATTGTTACTTGAGGCATTCCATAAACCCCAAATTTCATGGAGAACACACAACTTTGATAGAATAATATTGCTACAATGTTGACAATCACATGAGAAAAATACAACTAATTCAATTGGAGATTGATAATTAAGTATTAAACATTTTTTGGTGTCTTGTTTTTCTCTCCATACTTTTTCCTTTTTTTACTTTCACCATTTTTTAAACATAATATATTTTATTTTTTTCTCTCTCCCCTTTGTCCTCTTCTTTACCCTTTCAAACCCTAAATCTAAACATCAACAAAGAAGTTCCAAAAGGGTATGGAGGAGCAACTAAGCCCTTGATGGATGGGAGCAAATCAAAGATGTGGCTAACTTGAACCTCAAGGTAGGAGAGGGTGATGACTTTGATGATGGAGGAAGCTTTCCAAAGAGGCTCTAGTTACCACCTATATGGATGGCAATCACCCTATCATCAAAGTAGGCAACAAATTTTCAGCTATTGCAAAGGTTGATGCTAGGCAACCAAGACAGGGAGTTGGAGGCAAAGAGAGCATTGAAGAGATCATGCATTGTTGCTGATCAAATGGGTTGGTTTGGGCTTTTGTTGATACCATCAATGACTAGAGACAAAGGACAAGGAGGAGGACGGTCGGAACCCACAAAAGTTCAGACATGGCTGAGGAGGTAGAGTACTAGGGTCTATCGTGGGAGTGGAGGGCTAACAAAGAGAGGATGGCCAATGGTTGTTGGGAGGAGGGTGAAAACTAAGGTTTCCCTTCTCCCAATCTAGATTTTGCACACTTTCTAGGTTCTCAAAACCCAAGCATTGATACCATGTTGAAACACAAAAAATGGGGTGGAAGTGGAATTGTTATACAAAAGCAAACACAATGCCTCTATATATAAAAGCTATACAAAGAAAACAAATGAAACTTAAACAATGTGGAACTAAACCCACACACACACACACCTAAAACCCTAATACATTATTTTCACAAACATTTGATTTTAGGAATATTTTTATTTTTAACTTACATGATAAGAGGAAATCAAAATTATTCATGATACAATATTGGTTGAAAGCATTTTTGAATGAAAATAGTTGCACATTATTGAGTTTAGTCAAGGGTATCATGGATACAAGTCATACAACTAATTTTATCAGACTTGGACCAGCTGATCAAACTGGTGAAAGAGGGAATTAGTGGATGTGCTATTTCACAAGGTCTGGCTTCAACTGTTTTAGTGATTGAATGACCAGCCAGTTCATAGTTGAATTGGTTCTGATTTATTTTTAAAAAAAATCCGATTTATTAAACCCATTATAACTTGGATCCACACCCAATTAAAACCTGTCTAGTTTATGGCATAACAAAAAACGAAGTTATGAAACCTTAAAAAAACACAAACCACTTGCCAAAAAAAAAGATCAGAAAATTAATGTATCCACCACCAAAAACCATTATTTGCAGAACTTTAGTTACAAATACCATTCTATATTATTGAGTGCAAAGTTATCAATCATAATATCATAAATCCTTCAATTTGCTCTAATTAGTTATCATACAAGTTTAAGAATCAAAATACTTCCAAAATCAAACAATTTTGATTAAATTGAAAATTGAAACTGAATTAAGAACTTAATTGACAACATTTTCGTGTAATTACACATTAAGACCCCTAACAAATAAGGGAAACTTTGAAATTTAAAATGCAATCATGACAACTAGAAAGATAATTACAAATTCAAATAAAATAGAGTATGTTATTTTCACATAATGATATCAAAAAAGTAAATATAGGTATACACATATCACACATTAGGATTAAAAATAGATATTCAAAAATAAGTAAGACTAGCATTATGATATTAAAATGGTAAAATATAGGTATATAGGTACCAAAATTAGATTAGAAATATATATTCAAAAGAAAGTAACATATATGTAGATTGCAAATATTAATCTTAGATGTGCAACCTTGCACATGGCTTTGAATAAACTAATGTTTCAAAAAAAAATTAACAATATACAGATTCAGCAGAAAACATTAAATGATATTTTTCCATTACACTACTGTTTTTCCATTTAATGGTTTTTCAACAGCAATTTCAGAAAAACAAATTGTGCTGAAATCCATTAAACAGCCGTTTTCCCATTTTTTAGAACATTGGAATAAGCTACTCGCAAAGCACAAGTAAATTGCACATTTGCACATCCAACATTTTACTGTTGTTGATTGTAGTAAAAAAATTAATTAATGAATAATACGAGAATTTCAAAAATATTTTAAAACGAGAAAATAAAAAATCACCAATAGGATGAAAATACAATTCTTAGTTTTTTGTCTTTCTCAAATACCAAAACATAAAATTAGCATAACATATATAATACCTAACTCTAAATATACAAAATAAAAAACAAATTGTTGAACATAAATTCCAAAAGTGGTACCTATTTCAAAAAAAATTCGAAAGTAAATCATATTTTTAAAATAAACACATGGAATATAATTGATTTTGATTGTATATTTGTTTTTGTATTTGTATCTAATTTTGTATTATTAAAAATATTAATGTGTAATTTTATATTAGACTTGATTTGAAATTCATAATATGTGGAAACTAAGGTATTTTTTGGTTTCATGATTTAAATATTAGAAAACAAAACATAAATCTCTATAAATTTCTGAAGATAAATGGCTTTTAAAAATGTTTCTTGTTAATCCATCTACAAGTATCCATATAGATGTCTTTTTGACTCTCTTCAATGGTTTTACCTTCTCTTTTCTCTTATTCCTCTGATAATATATTTTATATTGCTTCCACAATAAAAAGCTTCTCACTTTGCCACTTGTCAATGGGGTAATCACCATATACATGAATCAAACCCACTAATAGGATGCAAAATTCATTAACTTTCAATTTTTAAAAAAAAATAGTAATTAGATTTAACATAAAACCGAAGTTTAGAATATGCTACATTTTCATAATGTAGCAGTAATTTTCTTTAAATATTCAAAAGATGCAAATAACAAACACTATATAAGATAAGTAATACATATAGTAGGATAAGTATTGTACCGAAAATATGTCTAACAAATATCACCTCTTTCCAGTCTGGAATTCCACCCTCAGGAACCCAAATAGGATGATCAAATTTGCAGGTATCTCCAAATTTACATGTTCTTGTCAACATATAATAAGCACAGTCTTTCTCCCCTGGTCGCTGAGGATAAATGGGCAGATGGCTTGCACTTTCAATTCTAGGACGCTTAACCAAAAGATTTGAAGAAAATAAAGCCTCGTTCTGCCCCATAGTGTTATGGGTTGCCAGGTGATAGAAAGCTATATGTAGATATTAAAGAAAATACCATAAGAATACACAAATATTTACAGATGTTATATTGCTATTGCATGATTATAGTGTAAAGATATAAACCACTACTAGCAATAAAAGTGAAAAATCCAGATTAAGATATCTCATAGCCTAGTTTTGTACACAAAAATCCGTGTGTGTGTGATTACTTAAAGCATTATTAAAGTGAAAACATCAAAATAATGGACTTGGTTCATGAAATAAAGCTACTTCAAGTACTCAAATAAATAAGTATTTGTTGGTGAATTTTGTCAAATATTTCAACAAAGTGAGCATCAAACAGCATGGATCACAGAAAAAAGCTTCTTCATGGGTATCCCTTTTCTGCATCAATATCATTAAGGAAAAAAGAAATATATTTATAGAAAAATATACTAATATGAAGTAGAAAGAAGATAATCATAGTATAGATCAAGCAAATTCATGGGAAACTAACACCTACATATATGTATAAAGTAGAAATATGAAAAAGACCCCTACATTTGATATAGTCATATAGAATGAGACAGTGTCATGCACATCACCTTTGCAGAAAATCTGCTATTGTAACATCAAAGTGACAACAAAGTATTCAAGCATAACTAAGAATTTGAGACGAGGTCAATACAACATCTAGCATAAATTTAATGTAGACATTGTGCCACTACCCATAGGATTGGTAGACAAATGTTGCTAGTTATCTAGTTGTTTCCCTTGACAACTGTGGATGTCAAACCCTTTTTACAGACTTTTATTCCAAATTTAATTTATAACCTTGCATTTTAGTTGTGTTTTTCGTACCACCAAGAATACAGCAACGTACAACTAAAATTCGAACTCCTGTCTTAAATTTCTGCTTTACATGGTGGTTATTCTTCTCTTCGGCATAAATAGAGAGTATCCCAAGAACTTCTAAAATGCAGGAATTTTCCCAGCTCAGATAGACTTGCCCAACAAGTGCCCGTATTCCCATTCTCTTTTCCAATTACCATCCTACTAGAATACTACCCTAGTTTGTAGCTCTCAAAATAAAAATGTAAGAAACCGGAAAATTCCAGACAATATGCTAATATAGCTTATACCATCGAAAGAGCCCTAGTCCTCCAGTGAAACCAGAAACTAAGTGACACAATTCAAATTCTCTTCAGGTTAGCTTCCATGTAGCAAGCAAAGCACCACCACCACTCACAATCCGATTCGAAACAAAAACAAACTGATCAAAACCTTCCACAGAAGTTACCTTCCGATTGCCGCTTGAGTCCAGCAGCGACGATCGAGTCGGTAACGTGCGAAACACCAAAATCCTCCGGCCCAGCCAACGAGAACTGGGAGTACCCACCCTGCGCGGCTCCGAACACACCATCCATGGAGACCTCTCCCGCGCGGAGCCTCAAACCATCCCCCTGGTCCAAACCTAGAGCTGAAGAGCTCGCATCCACGGCGGCCTGCCTGAGAGCGTCGGCAGCGGAGCCGGTGAGGCGGCTCGAAGACGGATCGAATTTGTACGTGTCCGCGCCGCCGCCGCCGCCGACGTAGAGAGACGAGTAATGGGAGACGCCGGCGCCGGCCTCGCCAAGGCCAGAGGAGTACTCGTAGAGCTGGTTCGCCATGGACGGGAGGAAGGAACCCTAGGGAATGGAGAAGACGGAGGTCGCAACGTGGAACGACACGATCGCAAAGTGGAATGGTCCGACGAGTTTGTGCTTGTCACCTTTGAGTAGCGAGGAACTTTATAGAAAATTAAAAAATATTTATTTTATTTTTTTATTATTTCTATCGGGTAAACAAAATAATTGGCAGTTTGATAATTACGAAAGTTTCTTTAAATTTCACTTTTAAAAGGAGTTTATCTACGTCAGACGTGTTGAAAAAAATTAAAATTATAAATTTTCTAAAAATTGCACTTTTTGTGCACATCAGGCGTCTTGCGCACTTTAGAAGAAGGTGAATGTGTGTTATAGAAAATTTTAAAAAAATTTAAATTTTTATTATTATTATAAATATAAATTTTTTTCATTAATTTCTAATGTTACTTGAAAATTTTAAAAAAAATTAAAAAAAATGTATTATTGAAATATTAAAAATCTAAAAGTAAAAAATTTATTAGACTATTTGTAAAAATTTAGAAAAATTTATATTTAATTTTTTTAAAATTAAAAATATTTTAAATTTTTAATATTTCAATAATAATAATAATTTCTGATTTTTTTTCATTGATTTTTCAAAAGACACAAACTCCTCTATTAAATCAAAAAAAATTTTATAGTTAACAAAAATTTTATCACAACGTAATTTTTTGACATTATACCTCTCGTCAAACCTTTCTCAACCATTACTAAATTTGTAGCTATATAAGAAAAATGTAAAATTATATTTAAAATGTTAAAATATAAAATATTTATAAATTTTTTAAAATTAATTTTGTAAAATTTTTATAACACGTACAAATAGACTGAATAGTTTTAAAAAAAATTCATTTACTTTTTTCTTTTCCAAACTCAATGTTTATGTCTTGTGAAAATTAACGAAAAAGAAAATCTGGAAAGAAAAAAAAATATTATTAAAATATTAAAAATTTGGATATGAAAAATTTTATAGGATCATTTATGTATTTTACGAAAATTTATTTTAAATTTTAAAAAAATAAAAATATTTTAGATTTTTAATATTTCAATAATAAAAAAATTTCTAAATTTTATTTTTCATTGATTTTGGATGACACAAACCTCCTAAATGTATATTTCTTAGAATTTCGATATGAGGATCTTTAAAGTCTCAAATTTAAATCTTTACTTTGACATAAATCTACTGTAAGCATACAATTATATCTCTTAATATTAGCACGCGTTAAAAAATAAGTAAAAAAGCAAAATCTAAATTTTTCGTATACATTGATATAACAAATTATTTCTAAGTGAGATTTGTGCTTAACGAAAATCAAAAAAGTAGAAACATTTTAAAAAATATAGATTTTCTGGAAAAACTTTAAAATTTTCATTCAAGATAAATGAAATGATTTCCCTAAATTTCGAATCCTATCCTTTGAGAAAATCTTAAATTTCTATTTCCATTTTCATTTCCCCAATTTTTATTTCTTGACTTTTTAATGTATATAAATAGTCGTTAAATTTAATATAATATTTTCATAAATAATATATTTAATTAATTATATACCTATAATTATATAAATGTTTTCCAACAAATTTCATTACTTTCGTTTCCTTCAAATTCTAAATTTTTAAATACACTCACCATTACATCTATGCACGTAGAAAATTTTTAAAACGAAAAAAAAAATAGAAAATAGAAAAATTTACTAGGTTATTTGTGTTATCACAGAAAATCCGAAAAATTTATATTTTTGATTTTAAACAAATTTCTATTTACCGACATGCACTGTCAAATTTAATTTACAAAAAGTTTGGTATTTAAAAATATAAAATAATGAATTTTTTTCGTATTTAACATATTTAATTCAAATCAAAACATTTTCAAGGTGGCACATAAAAAAATACCAATACATACATGACAGTTGTTTATTTAAAATTAAATAAAGTGAAATTTATATTTTTCAAAAAATTATACGATTTATAATATAAATTTTTGATATATTTTTTGATATAAAATGTTAAAAGAGTTTGATAAATGTTATTATACATAACTATAGTGTTTAATAAAAAATTATAGTTATATGTTGTATTTGGTAATATTTTTACTGTACGAAGTTAGTTGTGCATAATATTTTTTATTGAATAAATATGTGAATAGTAATTATATCAATTTCTTTTACCGTTAACACTTGTGAAATGTTGAAAATAATTCTACCTTTAATAATTTTTCTATATTTTATAGGTTTGTTTCCTTAAAAGGGGTTTATGCACTGAGAAAAAGTTTTTCTGGAAAAAAAAAACATTCTCCTAAATTTCCAAGTATTTATATTATTGAAAAATGAGAAAGTATTTTCCTCGTTTGTAACAGATATATGTTTTCTTGGAAGAAAAAAATTTCACATCCCAACCCTTACAAAATTTCCGCCAAGTGTACAAATGTAGGGAGAAATTTATTTTTAGGAAATTATTTTCTAGATTTATTTTGAAAATTATTTTTCAGATTTGTTAAATTTTCCTAAAAATTATTTTAGAGGTACACAAACAAAACCTTGAGAGGTTTGTGCCTTTGGAAAATCAATAAAAAGGAAAAAAAAAAAAATTTTCATTCTTGAAATATTAAAAATCTAGAAATCGAAAATTTTACAGAACTATTTGTACACCTTATGAAAATTTAAGAAAATTTATATTTAATTCTAAAAAAATTAAAAATATTCTACATTTTTAATATTTCATGAAAAAAAATTTACATTTCTCTTTACATTAATTTTCAGATGGCACAAACTCATGGGCCGGCCCGTGTCAACATGGGCCTAGGCCGACCCATGGGCCAGCGGGTTGTCTTCTTAAATCTGCGGTGTCGGCCAGAGCGAAGAGCAGTGCAATGCGTCTGTGCATGTGCATGCCGCCCACGTACTCGTAATCACGTGATTTCCGCCGTGAGGATCACGTGCTAAGTAACATCCTTCAATCACTCGGTAATTTTTGTAAAACATTAATTCCTCTTATATACGTAAAAATGTTGTTGTTGTTCAGTTGTTCAATTTATAATATTTTTAACTATAAAATCTTAAAAATGGAAACAATTTTAAGATTATATTTGTGCACAAATTTTGAAATATATGAGTACTTCTTAACCATGATTTTTCTTATAAAATTTCAAAAATTCTTAAATATTTTGTTGAAGTACTTATACAAGTAATTACAGTAATTAATTTTTTTTTACAATACAATAACTTACAATTACAGTACAATAATTTGAAAAAAATTATTAATTTCTTTAAAAAATTAAGGTAAATCGTTACATGCAATATTTAAAATTGTTCAAATTTTATTACGATATAATAACTTAAAGTTAAAAAAAAAGGTTGACTGGTCATGACAAGACAAACTTTGACCGTTTGACATATAACAAATATTTGGTGCATTTGTTTAGAGAAACTTCAAACTCAAGGTCTCGTGTGGATACGTTAGTCGTTATATAATTATGATTTTTACTGTATATTATAGTATTCTGTTGAGTTATTTATTAAATAATTTTAATATTTTATATTAAAATATTTATATCATAAATTATATAATTTTTTTTAAAAAATAAACATCACTTAATCTAATTATACTTCTATAATAAACACACTTTAGTATAGTTGTCGAGAATAATTTTAATAAAAAGTTAAATAAACATATATGTAATTTTTATATTGCAGCAGTTCTTAACTTTTGAGATAATTACTCATTGTAAATATATTTTTTGAGAGACGAGGACCAAGTAATAAAATAAACTACTCCTTAATTATTCTTTATGCTCCTCTGCGGAAAAGATGAAAACACTCATTCAATATTTTCGTATGTATATATATATTTATTTTTAAAATATTATAAATGATTAATGAATTTAATATTTATTTTAAAGTTAGTATTTAAAATATTTTTATAATAAAAATTATTTATAAAAATAAAATATCAATATAAATGGTAAACAACTCATCAAATAATAATTACATTACATTTAAAAAAAATTCAAATATAAATTTGAAAATTTACAAAAAATATTACTTTAACATACAAAATTCACTGCGAGTGTTACTTTAAAGTTAAAATAAATGCAATTTTTATGGCTAAGTTAGTTGGAATTGTTGTCGGTTAGAGTTAGAATTGTATTTGTTTGAAATGTTTATAAGGTAACAGCTTATATTGTATAATATAGTTACGTTTATTTACATTATAATAATTAATTTTAACCACAAATACTATATACCGTTGAAGGCTCGATTTGTCGTAATTGAACACATAATTGAGTAAAATTTAAATTTTTAATGTTTGTGTATATGTCAAAATTATAGACTTGTCAATCGTGTTGTGTCAGGCTGGTACAGCCCACACCACCAATGAGCTAACCCAAGTACAGCCTGTGGTACGAAAAAATACTATTCATGCTAGTCAATGACACGAATTTGACCAACACGATTCTTCCTGGAACCTAACACTGCGACCCGACAGTCGTGCCGTGCCGTTAACCGGCACCATCAAACCGTGTCAAGTTGTGCAAGTCTACAAAATTAGATAAAATTAAATTTATTTTTATTTTAAAATAGTAACAATTCAATATATTTTAAAATATAATTATTCATAAAATATACTTTTTAAGATACAGAATGTCTCCTACGAAAAGAGTTGGAGGGATTTTGTTCGATTTATAAGGAAGATATTAGAATTGATTTCCAAACCTTTATTTTATATTAATTCCAATTCCATAAATGAATTGAATTCCATCAAAAAGAATTTACACAAACACTTTAATCTGACAAAAATTAAATTCTTTTCAATTTAATTTCCCTCGATCCCAACACATAAAAAAATCATACAAAAATACATCATAAATTATATAATTTTAAAAAAAAAATAAACATCACTTTACCGAATTCTAACACGTAAACAAACACATCCTAAAACAAATACGCCCGAAATTGTGAATAAATAAACGATATATACATTGAGTCGTGTCGGTACAACGCGATCGATCTGGTTGCCTTATCTGGATGAGTAGATCTTGGTTGGTGGAAGGGAAGTATCGGATCAGGCATGAAGACAAGAGAAAAGGAGGGTGGGCGGTGGAGAACGTGTCCCTGACGCGTTCGGAGATGTGTCGTTGAGACGTTTCGTTCTCGATTTGAATGATACGAATAATGCCGAACTCTTAAAATAATATTATTGTCACGTTAATATAATAAATATTATTTATTATTTACCGTAATTTTTTTTAAAAATATTATTATTAATAAATATTATATATTATCTTTTTATATATTTTATTTATTATTTATTACAACTTTTTTTAAAATACAATTATTACTTTTTTATCGTAGATCATGTAATTTCTAGAAAAATATAAAATTCAACTCAACTCACTGAAATGCCTGGACAAATAGAACTTGAGATTCCTGAGCTCTTGTTAAATTAATATCGAAATGTGATAAATATAAAATATTCCTTTTAAAAAAATTAATGATATTATATTAAAGATAAAAGCAATAAAACATTACAATTAGAATCATATCTGATGTTAAAAAAAACTTAAACAGACGAGTTCCAACGACCAAAAAAAAGGTTAGATATACCATGACAAGAGCTTTAGTATGTTTTCTAGTTTTTAAAAGTATTATTAATTTTATAATGATATTTACATTTTTAAATTTACTTATTCTTAAATTCCTAATAATATGAAGTGTAAGTTAAAAAAAAATTAACCTATGATATATAGATATGATTAATATATGCAATTATAATGAAACTACATTTTGTGAAATATTAACCAATGAATTTTGTAAAAATAAAATTATAATAGATACAATTGAATGTACATTATCAATGTATTATTATTGAAGTTAAAATGAAATTATATTTGAAATGTAAAAATATAGAATATTTATGAATTTTGTTTAAATTAATTTTTTGGAATTTTTATAATATGCACAAATAACTTTAAAAAATTTTATTTCTTAATTTTCCTTTTCATTTTCTTTTTCAATTTTTTTGTTTTTCAAAATTCCAATGCGTACAGACAAACCATGTCTACAAAAACTAAATCTATTTTGAAAAATATGGTCCTGTTTGTACCCTAAGCCCATGGGTCACATCTTTAATTTAAATACCCATTATCTTTTAAGTTTCATTTATTTTCAATTTTTTTTAACTCTTAAAATCATTTCCAATGTCATTATTATTACATAAATTTTAACATATAAATTTTTATATATTACTCAAATTATTATACAATTCTAACTTCATTTGCAAAACAAACTTTAATTTCAACTCTATCTAACTCCCGTAACTAAAAAAAACTGTTCCCAAAGATCACTTCTAACATCATGATGACGTAAGAGTTTTTCAATGTAATTTGTTCATATCTTATCATCGTAACATTCAATTATATCAACATTAAAAAATATAATTTTAATGTTAAAAATGTAATTCCTAATGCACCTTTTTCATACATTTCATGTACAGTAGTGAGATAGTCATTACCTATTTATTTCGAGAAACTCAAAAAATTACTTTTTCTCACTTCAAAAGCTGAAAAAACTTTCTACGAAAGGTTGTATTTATCAATGACGTGAGATAAAATTTTTACTACATGTTATTAATTATACATAGTAATTATAGTAAAATATGATTAAAAAAAGTAATAATTATATTACTTCAAAAATCATACCATAGCTAAAAAAAAATGACACCCCACCTTAACTAATCACATCATTTCAATAACAAACACTAAGCTTGATCTTTCCAACAAACTCACACGCCACGTATTCGACAAAATACCCGACGTAAACATACTTCTTCTCATTATTTTTTTATTTTGATAATTTTTCATTATTATTCTTTAAATTATACCATTTATACACGAACACCGCGTGTACTGCTGTCATTTAAAAAAAGATGTCTTTTATGCAAGAACGTGCATGCCCATGTGCATGGCAGTTAGATGTATAACCCACGTTCCTTTGTCTGCTGCCATCTTTTCTTTATGTTTGAAGCCCTTTTGGTATGATTTTTATTTAAATTTAAAAATATTTTTAATATAATAACGACGTGAGAATTTTTAAAGTAATTTTTTGAAATATTTTTTTTAAAAAGTTTGATATAAAAAGTTAAAGAAATTATTTTTTTCTATTTTTGAAGTGAAAAAAACTTCTACCAAACGAAGCTATAATCACGTTTCAAATACATTTTATCATAACATCGTTCAATTATATCCAAGTTCGTTTGTTAATGATCTTTCATTTTGAACTTCAGTTTTATATAAATTTTTATGTATCATTATTATTATATAAACTTATACGTGCAAGTTTAATTTTATCTTATACGAAGTTTAACTTTATTTGATAATAAGACTCAACTTTTAACTATTCAAAAAACTTTTACCAAACGAAGCTATAATCACGTTCCAAATAAATTTTATTGTAACATCATTCAATTATTTCTAAGATCATTTGCTAACGATCTTTCATTTTGAACTTCAATTTCAAGTACTTTTTTATGTATTATCATTATTGTATAAACTTATATATACAAGTTTAATTTTATCTCATAATTTACTACAAAGTTCAACTTTATTTGATGACAATACTCAACTTTTAACCATTTTCAAACATACACTCAGGATTTGTTTGTTTGTTTACTTAACTTTAACTTTACTTTTAACTTTAATAACTGTAAAGATCAAATTGAAGTTGAGAGTAGATTCACAAACGATGTTAGAGTTGTATAATAAATTATAATTAATGTAAGAGTTTATGTATAAACATTGGTGTGATAATAATGATATATAAAAGTTTGTGTAAAATTAAAGTTAAAATTGAAGTTAAATAAACAAACAAAGGCTTGAAATTTAAAATAGATAACTTGAATATCCAAATTTTCAGAAATTTGTGAATTTTGTTATTATTGAAATATTAAAAATCTGAAAATAAAAAATTTAAGAAAATTTATATTTAAATTTGTGTACTTTATGAAAATTTAGAAAAATTTATATTTAATTTTAAAAAATTAAAAATATCCTAAACTTTTAATATTTTAATAATAATAAAAAATTAATTTTTTTTCATTAATTTCTAAATGACAAAAATTGACTTGTACTCGTGCATGCAACTGTATTTTATTAATATATATTTTATATTTTAGTATTTCAAATATAATTTCATATTTTTCTTATAACCATAAGTTTAACAATAGTTAAAAGAGGTTAAACAAGACACACGATGTTAGAAAATTACATCATAACGAAAATTTCACCGATCATAAGAATTTCTTCAACCAAATAAATGAAAAACATCAAAACAAATTTATACTTATAGTAATAAAAAATTTTAAATTTTTTAAACACCTAAAAATCTAAATTTTATTTTATCTTTTTAAAATTTTCGAACGTATACAAATCCTTTATTAAAAGGAGTTAAAACGAAACGAATCTCATGAATATAATTTTAATGGTTACGTGGGTAGATTGATACGTACACGTCGGAAAAGCCATTATTTTTTTACGATATGACGGTGGATTCTGCGCTTCTTCTTTTTCCTGCGGCCTTATTTATAAAATAAATTTTACATATTTTACCATTTATTAGATGTAACCGTTCTTACAGAAAATATCATCATTACAATTTTAAAAAACTATTATCAATTGTTCTATTACATATTTTATTTATTATACATCGTATTTTTGAAAAACAATTATCATCATAATATTATAATAAATATCATATATTTTATTTTTATTTATTTTATTTATTATAATTTTTTTTAAAATACGATCTTTTTTTTTTTACCATAAATTATATAATTTTTAAAAAATTATAAAGCTCAATCTAATTCGTCGAAACACTCACCCCAACGCAACTTGCGTGTCGACGTCCGTACCGCGGCCGCTTTGGCGTTGGTGGGTCGGCGAACAGTACACTGCTCGATCGTAAATTCAAACCACCGGCATCCGTGCTGGCGACGACTGACACAGACCCCGTGATCTCTCTGTGCAAATGCAGGGGCCGCGTCGATCTGCTCCTTCACGACGGAGATGCCCGCGTGGAAAGTGTACGCAGCAGGCGGCCGGCCTGCCGGAATCTCGACACATCATCGGTCGCTCCGCCGACGGCCGACAAACATTGGCATGCCGAGGATCACACCGACCCAATGCAGTGGTATTTATACTTTTAAAGTTAATATAAAATTATGTGAAATAATAATAAATAATGATAAATTTTTTATCATTTTTTATTAATTTTGAAAATACAAACGTCACTTAAGAGAGATCTGTGACTTTTAGAAATTAGTGAAAAGAAAAATTTAAATTTTTTTATTATTAAAATATTAAAATTTTAAAATATTTTAAATTTTTTAAATCAAATATAAATTTTTCTATATTTTCATATGATGCAGATAGTCTTATAAAATTTTTCATTTTCATATTTTAAAATTTTCAAAAATAATTTTTTTCCTATATTTTCTTTTTCATTGATTTCCATAAGGTACAAACTCTCCTTAAAAGTTATAAAAAGTTAAAGTTGAAATTAATTTTGTGAATAAAATTGAAATTATATAGTAATTTATGTGATAAAAATTTATATATTAAAATTTATATGATAATAATAACTTTAGAAGCTGAAAATAACTGCGTGAACATTTGGCTTTGTTTGGAGTCAAGGTTTCATTTGATTTTAACTTTTTTTTAGTTCTTAAAATTACTTCAATGTTGTTATTATTATTATAAAATTTCAATGTATAAATTTTTATCATCGAGATTACTATGTAATTCTAACACTCTATCGTTAATGTCTCATAATATACATTTATTTTAACTTAGAATAGTAATACAAAAGTTTAAAATATTATCGTAACTGTACATTGAAGGAGCAAGACTTGTAAGGAAGAGTTACAATAGAGTGACATTTATTTGTTAAATTAATATTTTTTATAAAGTTTGAAATTTATCATTGAAGAATGAATTTTTTTTAAATGTAATGTAATTAATATTTGATAAGTTGTTTACCGTTCATGTTGATATTTGATTTTTATAAACAATTTTTTATTATACAGGATATTTTAAATATTAAATTTAAAATAGATATTTAAGAGTACATTTTTTAAATTATTCACACATATTAATCATCTAATGATATTTAACTATAACTAAATATATTTTTATTATTGTAAATATGTTCACATTACACAACACATTTTCAACATTACACAACACATTTCACATTTTGCATTTAAAATTTAAAAAATAAAAATAAAAATACATACAAAAGTACTAAAAGTGAGTTGTGATGAATAGTTGTATCAGGAATTTAATTCATTTTTTAAGTTATTCTAAATTATGTCAGAAATTAAGAATTCCCCAAAATAAATTGGTAACAAGGTATTTTAATTCTTTGAGTTAAGTGTAATTTCATAAATGATGTTAAAACTGTATATAAATTACGATGTATAAATTTATATAAAAGAGTTTATACAATAATTAATGATAACATTAATAAGAAGTTATAAAACTACTCATTTTCAAACGAAACTTTAATCTAAACATTTGTTACTTGTAATTATTCATTATATTCAACCTTAATAACTGTAAAGAGTTAGAGTTGAGAGTAGTTTCACAAATAATATTGAAAAAATATAGTAAATTATGTAGTACAAATTTGTATATAAAAGTGTATATACTAATGATCGATTCTAGTTGATTTCCAAAATCATTTTTAATGTTATTATTATATATAAACATCAACACATAAATTTTTATCACTTTAATTTTATTTATGAAACTAACTTTTGTTTTAACTCTATTAAATTTCCAAAATTAACAAAAATCAACCTCAAATGAAGCCATGAAAAATTAAATTTCTTTAGTTCCTGAAGCCTAATTATTATCTATCAAAGTTACTTTTACATGAAACTATAAAAAGTACAAATTATTTCAATATAGGCTTATGGGCTTTTTCACTTCAGCAGTGAAAAAAAGTAATTTTTGAAATTATATTTATCAAACAAAAATCACATGTATTATCTTTTAGGCTGCTTGACAAGGTAGTAAAGATTTGTGTTTATTTTAATATTTAAATAAAGTGTATAAATAATAAAATTATTATTTTTAATGTTGATGTAATTGATCATAATGAAAAAAAATGAAAATGTGAAAAATTCTCATATTATTGTGATTATATGAATAATTTTTAATTACAATAGGAACCGTAAGAAGTTTAGGTGGGCATTTTGGTAGTTTAGGTTGAGTTTTACGTTTTCTATATATTATATGGTTTACGATAAAAAAATAATAATATTTTTTTAAAAATTGTAATAAATAATAAATAAAATAAGTAAAAGGATAATATATAGTATTTATTATAATAATACGATGATAATATTTTTTCGAAAGTTACGATGAATAATAAATAAAATATGTAATAAAATAACGAATAATATTTATTATATTAATGTGATGATAATATTTTTTAATAAATTGTAATGATAATATTTTTTTAAGAATTATTATGAATAATAAAAAATAAAAATTATTTAATAAAAAATTTATAATATATAATAAAAATATATAATTATATAAGAATAATAAATGTCCAGAAAAACATGATAAATGCTACGATTGACGGTTAGTATTGTTAGATTTTCTCAGAATATTGCTTTAAGAATTTATAATCTCTGCAGTCTGCATGTAAAAACAACACCAGAAATTTTTTTTCGACACGGTAATTAAACATTTTCGCGAAATTACGCAGTTGGATTAAACCTGAACTCAACTACAATTATTTGATTTTAGGAGATTTGTGTTTCGAAAAATCGGGAAAAGGAAAATCCAAAAAAAATCCTAAATTGGAATAAACAAATGTTGCCTTTGTGTTGTGTTGACTCCTTGATGTTTATTCTACGTTGATAACCTATGTTAAAGAAGAAGAAAAATGGTTAATAGAGAATATAGAGAAATATTGTAGAAATGTAAATATTAAAAATTAAATAAAAATAAAATATTTAAAAATATTTATACATATAAAATATTTATAAATTCTTAGAAATTCCTGTAATGCATACAAACGATCAATAAAATTTGTATTTTTATTTTTAATTTCTTAGAATTTTTATTTTTCAAAACTTCTATATATACAAATCGAAAGTTACATTTGTTATAAGTTTTTTTAACTTCGAAAGTAAGAAAAAGTAACTTTTAGAGCTATACTTATTGGATAAGAAAGAAATACATTGATTTTTGTATCGTTTGATAAGACTAGAAGGATTTGTATTTGTTTTAATATTTATGTAAAATAATATAATTATATTTTTAAATATTATTATGTAAAAAATATAAAAAAGTTGTATTATAAAACTCTTGTATCATTGTGAGTATAAAAATAATTTTTAATTATAACGAGAGAAGTTACACAGGAGGTTTGTACTTTTTAGAAATTAAGAGAAAAAAAAATTGAAATTTTTTAATGGTTAAAATGATAAAAATATAGAATATTTTTAATTATTTTAAAATTAAATATATATTTTCTTAAATTTTTGTGTCTTATCAAAATTTTCATTTTCTAATTTATACTAATTCAATAATGAAAGAATTTTTAAAATTTTCTTTTCGTGGATTTGTGTTTGAAAATTAATGAAAAAAATATTTAATTTAATTTTTTTAAAATTAAAAATATTTTAAAATTTTAAAATTTAATAATTTTTAAAATTTTAAATTAATTTCGAAAATATACAAACCCGACACAAACCCTCGTTATCAAACAAAACCAAAAAATTAAGAGGTCAAAGTATAAAAAATTGCACAAGACGGTAAGAGACCAAACGACCCCATCGGCCGACGATATAAAAGCCCTCAAATTACACCAATCCATTGTCTTGTCTCCTCTCCGCACGCCTCCGACACCTCCCAACCCCGGCGGCGCGCTGCCGGAGACCGCCGATCGTAACCCTGATAACGGCCGAGCACGGGGTGCGCGGAAGATCGCGGACTGGTGTCGGAAGATTGCGGACTGGTGTCGGAAGATTGCGGACTGGTGTGGTATCCTTGTTCGAGGTGGAAGTCTGCGGCTGTCAGGTCTGAGATACTCCACGCTCTTCGCCGTGCTTCTTCCGTGAAAGCGATGATGTTTTGTATTCTTAGTTTTCTTCTGGGGTGAGGATGTCGTGTATCATGTTTGCGGTGGTTGTGAATGAGCAGGAGGGGGAAAATGTGCGAACTTGGGAAGATGAAGTACGTGCTGGTGACGGGTGGGGTTGTCAGCGGACTGGGGAAGGGAGTTACTGCCAGCAGCATCGGGGTTCTCCTAAAGGCTTGTGGGCTTCGTGTCACGTCCATTAAGATTGGTACGCTAGCTCTGGAGGGATTTTTTTTCTTTCCTTCTTTCTTTTCTTCTGGCTTTGTCTTTTCAGTTGCATCAGGAGCTCACGAAGTTTTGCTAGCGTCACACATATATTATACTATTGGAATCAATGTGATGTTCTCGTTGAAATTGATATTCAGTCTTGTTTCGGTTCTTCTCTATGGATTTTTCTTTTCTTTTGGGGGATATTTGCATCTGCTTTCTACTGGCGTTGGTCTTCCTTCTGATCATTTTAGGTTTATCTGCCTGGCTTGAAGTGGAAATTCGAAGGTTGCTTCAAGGAAGTAGTGTTTCAGTTGCTTTTGTGTAAAGCATATCCTCTTTCTTGAATTCGACTCAGCTTTTCTGATGCCTTCTCAAAAATAAATGCATTTAAAATGCATCTCCAGTAGACGAGCAGAACTTTTGGACTGATAAGACCATGTCTGGATGCTTTGTTTCTTTATTGCAAGCACCATATGTATCATTGGACATACCGTTAAGCCTTCAACCACTGGCTAGTTAATTCTGTGGTTTAACTTCGACAAACATTTATCTGGACAAACTTTTATATAGAAAGTGATGACGTTCTTTGGAGACGAACGTGAATTTTATAAAAGGCTACAGTTAGACCTGTCTTAACGGTTCATTGCTTTTTGTAGTTGATGGGCCGTGGTAGGTGTTTTCTCCCTCAGTTCCGAGCATGGGGGTCCACCATGTGCAGGCCTAACGAGGGATAACATGACAAGTGGATCCCTGCTACCCATTTCATTACATGTCTTGGATCCCACTCCATAATCTCCAAATGAAACTATTTATTTGCTCCATTGGAATTCAGTTATTCCAACACTAGAGTGGTTTAGTCATGTGTGAATTTGAGACATGTTTGGATGTTAGGTTATTGTGATCAATATTTTTTTCACCACCTGGATTCTTTCATTCCAGATCCATATCTGAATACTGATGCTGGGACCATGTCTCCATTTGAACACGGGGAGGTGTTTGTCTTGGATGATGGTGGTGAGGTAATGGAGCTTTTTCCATATTTTGTTTGTTAGATAATGCACGTGGTCATGAGTCATGACAATGATTTTGTTTTTCTTTCACCATTTCAAATATTTGAGCTATTTATTGAGAAATTTTAGCTGGCATCTATCTCATTAAGTATATCGTATGCAACTATGCATTCTAGAAATGGGCATATGCCATTTAATGGGTAAACTGTTTCCTTCCCATTTTCTTCAAAAAAAAGCATCTTTCCTGACATTGTGTGGTACATTGTTTGTGAGTGCGGATATCGTATTTTGTTTTCTTTAGCTATTTCACCCATCTTATGTTCTGAAGGTTGATCTAGACCTTGGGAACTATGAGCGCTTCTTAGACATCAATCTGACACGGGATAACAATATCACAACAGGGAAGATCTATCAGGTAAATAATATTCAAGGTTTTCAATGAACTGGTCAGTAGATATGTTATCCCATCTTCCATCTTCTATTTCTTAATAATCATGCTCTTCTAGGTATTTCTCTGTTCACTTACTTTATTTCACTAATGTGATTGGTCAACAGTCTGTTATTAACAAGGAGAGAAAAGGAGATTATCTTGGGAAAACAGTCCAGGTATGTCTAACTGGTATCTCTTTGCCCTGTATGAATAATTCCATTGTGTTCAATGGTTGATAATACCCACTGTTTGAACCTCTCTCAGGTTGTCCCTCACATTACAGATGCAATTCAAGATTGGATTGAACGTGTGGCTAAAATTCCTGTGGATGGCAAAGAGGGGCCAGCGGATGTTTGTGTTATTGAATTGGGTGGAACCATAGGTGATTTCTCAAACTCAAAAGAGATTTTGACGAGATTTTCATCCAGTTGTATACGTTTGTGTCTAAGTTGTCATATTTGTATCCTGCACTTTTAATAGGGGCAGAGTCTTACTCTGCCTTTTCCTACACAATCAAACACGTTAACATTGATGAGAAAGGTAGAAAATACAATTCACTTGAAGTCAATGATTTTCACTTCAGAATAAAGTTACTAATGAAGAATCCTAGGTTGGTTTTGTAAGTATCGGAAAATGATATCCATCTTGAATTTTTGAATTTTCATAAAATAATTTTATTATATCACCTGGAGTACTAACACAGCGTGCACCCATTGACTGTTACTTGTAATTGTAAAAATATATTGGAGCAGATGTTCTGTAGCATACTCACGTTATAATTCATGAGCAGGGGATATTGAGTCAATGCCATTTATTGAAGCTTTGGGTCAGTTTTCTTACCGTGTAGGTAGGGATCAGAAAAATATGTTCTGGTGGTTGTTGCAATTGGCAAACTTCTGCTATCATTGTTACCAGTATCCCTTTCAATTCTTTGCATAGGTCCTGGAAACTTCAGTCTGGTTCATGTCAGTCTTGTTCCTGTTCTGAATGTTGTTGGTGAACAGGTAAACATAATTACTGAAATACTGTGCTCATGAACTCTTCCTTTCTTTTATTGCATGCATGATCATGTACTCAGCAGAAATGGAGTCAGGGCTCACTGCTTGACATAATGTCAGCACCTCAATATGATTTTTTTATTTATTGTAGAAAACCAAACCCACCCAGCATAGTGTTCGTGGACTCAGAGGGCTTGGGCTGACACCAAATATACTAGCTTGTCGAAGCACCAAGGTTGATGAACATTAAATTTTTTTTTGAGAAGGGGATGCACATTCAATTATTCTCATAGCATTATATGAAGTGTTTATTTTCTAAGAGAGGTCTTTTTACAGGCATTGGAGGAAAATGTAAGGGCTAAACTCTCACAATTTTGTCATGTTCCGGTAATGCAGCTATAACCACAACTCCTAAGTGTTTATGGTATGACATTCTAATAAGAATAACCATTATTTGGCAGGTAGAAAATATTTTTTCTCTTTATGATGTTTCCAACATATGGCACATTCCTTTGTTATTGAGAGTATGTGATCTTGGACTAATTTCGGTTGCAGTTTATTACAAAATGTTTTGGCTTATCTGTAAGCATAGATTTTTGTGATGTTCACAGAAGCAGAAGGCACATGAAGCAATTTTGAAAAGCTTGGATCTTTTGAGGTTATTTGCACAGCTTATTTTCAATACATTTTGTATTTGTATTTGATACATTTTGTTTTGATACTTAAAGTAGGTTCTTTTTTAGCTTCAAACTGACCCTTTTAGTTTGCTAGCTTTGCTATGGAGTCCAAGCTGGATGAATGGATATCCAGGGCTGATGCCTATGATGCTTTGCACAATCCGGTGTGTTTGCAATTCTATACTATGCTATCTTTCATATTTTAGTCAAGTTTTAAGCACTCTTTTATCAGTAGCATTTCAGAGTTTCTGCTCTGATCTGAATTTATTATTTTGATAATATTTTCATGTTCTGTTTTATAGGTGCGGATTGCCATGGTTGGGAAATACACAGGCCTTTCTGATTCTTATCTGTCTGTATTGAAGGTAAACTAACATTTTTCTTTGTGACTTGTTGGCTTGTAATTTGCATTCTATCTAAACTAGTTTTACCTGTTGTTTAGACAAGACTGTCACAGGCCTTATGTGTTGAATGGTCATAATTAGTTTACTACAGTGCCCTCCTAGATTTTAATTTAGTTTTGCAGTTCAAGAAGATTCTTATGTATTTTGTAAATTGTTCTGTGATCTTACCTTCCATACTCTCGTGTCTAGGCTCTTTTGCACGCTTCAGTTGTTTGTGGCCGGAAACTTATTGTGGATTGGGTTCCTGCCTGTGATCTTGAAGAAGCTTCTCATAATGAGGTTTTATAGATAATATTATATATGAATTGTTTAATTTACTGAATCATGTTGTGTTCTGTTGATTTGCAAATTATTTGTGTAGTACTTTACTATTTTCCCTTGCAGACCCCTGATGTATACGAGGCTGCTTGGAATTTATTGAAGGTGCAAATCAAAGCACTCTTAGATTGTTAAATTGTAACTTTGTCTAGTGATTTGTCATTTTTTCTATCATCTTCTTTATATAGGGTGCCGATGGCATTCTAGTTCCAGGGGGTTTTGGTGACAGAGGTGTGGAAGGAAAAATTCTTGCTGCAAAGTATGCCCGACAAAATAATGTACCATTTCTTGGCATTTGTCTAGGCATGCAAATTGCGGTCATTGAATTTGCCCGATCTGTCCTCAACCTACCTGATGCAACCAGTACGGAATTTGATCCAGAAGCCAAAAATCCATGTGTTATATTTATGCCCGAGGTAGAGTTTCTGCTTCTGACAACTCAGTTGCTTTATATCGTTAAAGCCTTTTAAACAGCATTCTTATATTGGTAAGGCTTGTGAACTCTATTCTTATAAGATGAGCTAACTGATTAGGGCTCAAAAACACACATGGGTGGCACCATGCGTCTTGGATCAAGGAGGACGTTTTTCACTGTCCCTGATTGCAAATCTGCAAAACTGTAAGAACCTATTTATAGACTGTTAATTTTGATTGCATATCTGAGGTCTGCACATTTATTATAAATGTGGAAATAAAGAAAAGTTAGAGAAGTATAAGTTAACAAAAAGTAATGCTTAGAAAATTGTTATTGATGTTAACAATCAAGTTTAGGAATTATATGATAGTTTGAACACAAAACAAAGAAAAATGGAATATATAAATTGGTTAAAGCTAGAAAAAGAATATCTAGAGATTTGAGTAAGGTATAACCCAAAACAAAGAAAAACGGAATGTATAAATTGGTTAAAGCTAGAGAAAGAATATCTAGAGATTTGAGTAAAATATATTAAGGACGAAGATAGTAGAGTTTTAGTAAAAGAAAGTGAAATAAAAGATAAATGGTTAGGTATTTTAGTAAACTTTTTGATGAATTTACCATAAAAAACTTTTATATGAAAAATTTGGATAGTAGTATAAAGGATATGAACTATAGTTATTTTAGAATAATTAGTAGTTTGGAGGTAAAAAAAGCCATTAAGAAAATGAAATGTTGGAAAATTATTGGACTTGATGGTATTTCTATTAATTCTTCTGTGTCAAGTAATTCTCCTCTCTCGATGAGTGCATGTTTTTACCTCCTAAGAATATGATTAAACAACCTAAATAAAAAAAACAAAAAAAACACCTAAATCGATTTCCTTTGGTACAACTTTTATTCTATTTTTAATAAAATGATAGGAAGTTACCTTTCAAATTGAAAGAAAAATTCCATAAAACTACCATGCGCCTAGTTATGCTTCATGGCTTGGAATGTTGAGTTGTAAAGCATGTTCATATGCAAACATCTTTGTAAAGCACTTAGTTATGCAGAGATGCGAATGTTTAGATAGATGAATGGTAAATTTTTTATTATTAAGAATATAGTATAACTTTGAATGAAGATAAGATAATAAAAGATCAACAATGGTGATTTTATTTTATTATTATTATTATTTTTGATTTGGTTATATCTTCGGGAGGTAAAAGGATACACTAGTTAGGAGAGAAGAATTAAATAGTGCAGAACAAACTAAAATAAGTAAATGAAAATCTAAAGCTATTTGATTAGAAATTGTGAAAAAAGATTTAAATTTTATTTAATTTAATCAAAGATTTGACCATAGAAATACAAGGAAAAAAAGATTTAGATTTATGTAATTGATCTCACATAGTGGGATTTTTTTTAGATTGTTGGAGCTTAGGTCTATACATGCATGTACATCAATTTGGTCTTTTAGGTTGACAGTGATATCCTTTTCAGGTATGGTGGTGTTAGTTTCGTGGATGAGCGACATCGTCATAGATATGAGGTATGCAAAAATGATGTGAACAGCTAGAAAATTTTCTCTACCTTCTATCCAGCTTTTAAGAGTGTATTTCAACAAAATTTACTTTTTGTAGGTCAATCCAGATATGATCACGAAACTTGAAAATGCTGGCCTTTCATTTGTTGGTAAGGATGAAACTGGAAGAAGAATGGAGGTATGCATATACATTTGGAAGTATACGTTTATTTTCTCTGAATTTAGTAAGATTTAATGCCACTGAATGTTATATATTTTGGTGTTTTATTCCACAGATTCTCGAATTGCCTAGACATCGTTTCTTTATTGGCGTTCAGTTTCATCCTGAGTTCAAGTCTAGACCAGGAAAGCCTTCTGCACTCTTCTTAGGTATGGAATTATCTCACTTGCACGTTTCCCCTGCCATTTTTTGCTCTCGTCCACTTTAAGATACAATCAAATTACTCAAAGAAATCTCTACTACAATCATACAGGATTTATAGCAGCCTCATGTGGGTATGTGGTAGATTCTCTCAAGTCTTCCGTTCTAGGGAAGCTGCCAAGCAAAATAATCTCCAGCAATGGTGCAGTCTTGAAGACCTTCCAGAAAGGCACCGCCAATGGTCTATTGAGTGGCAACTTCTACTCCAAAGACAATGGCGTCCACGCTTGATGTACCGATGTGCTTTTCGTTTCCTGTCAACTTGTTTATAGTGTTCAATTGTCATGCTACTTTGTTAACCTGATTGTTCTCTGCAGTTTGCGGATCAGGAAGAGGATCTACAGCTTGTTGAACTGTTGCAGTTAAGGAGCTTGATTCCGGGCTTTTAAACGGAACAGCCTCCTGTTTACGCTGAATGAGTGAGGAAGTGAAGGCTTTCTTTTCCTCTTTGTTTTTGTTTTTCCTTTCCCGTTTCACATTGTGATTTCTCTTAATGGTAAACGGTGGGCTCCCAAGGTGGGGCTGCGGTGCGCTTGGCAGCGGCAAAACATGTATATTTGGCGACCATTAGCACACCAGTCTTGCAGGAGCAAGGTGTGTGAGCATGTTTTATTCTTTCAGCCTTAGTATTGCCAACTATGAACCATCTCCTTTCAGTAAGATATGAAAAGAGATAATAATAAACTGTGTAGTTTGTTTCTTTAAAAATTAATGTAGTTGGTCTTTTTTTTCCTCTGTTATAAAGATTAAGTAAGCAGAAAGAGTTTAAAGATACAACCATTATCAGGGAAAGGTGCATTTGGATATCTTTGTTTTTATAACAATAGCAGGATAAAATCTAGGTTTTCGGGTTTTCTTATATGAAATGATAATGATAATTCATAATTATCAGAATATTTTTTGAATTAGTTTGAAATTGTTATATAGTAAGTATAATTTCTATTTGAAATATTATTTAATTTAACTTGAGTAAAATAGATTTAATGTTGGTATACTCAATTATCATTTATAATAATATGTTAAATATATAAATATAAAATTTGACATACCTTTACTTTTCTAAAACTTCACTTTTAAAGGTTCATCCTTTGATAGTTAATTTTAAATCTAGATAAAGGAGGGTTAGTGTTTGGTAGACAATCTACTATAAAAATTTAGTCATGTAATGTTTTTAAGCTAACTGTTTTGTATTAATGTTCAGATGTGGATGAAAATAAGCAATGGTTTTCACATATTAATAGATGGACGTGGATAAAGAAGTTAACTCTTTCTAACTTCGAAGTCGAATCTAAAATGTCAAAATTAAGGTGTATTCATGAACTACTTCTTTTAACTCTTAAAATTACTCTCAATCTTATTAGTATTGTATAGATTTTAACATATAAACTTTTATATTTAAATTACTATGAAATTTCAATTTCTTTCACAAAACTAGTGTTAGTTTCAACTCTAACTTTGAAGTCGAAAAAAGTTATTCATGAACACACCTTTAGATTATAACCAAGAAAATAGTAAGCTTGATTGGTAAGAATATGAAATTAGTAGGTATAATGATACGAAGGAAAATTAATATACTAGCAAGAATTGAAGTTAGTGAGAGAAAAATCTAAGTTAATTTAGAATAGTGGTTTTAAATTGGGCATATAAAAAATATTTAAATTAAAGTTCATTGTTCATAAGTTCTAAATTAATGTATGTAAATTATATAATAAATATTTAAATTATTTTTAATTATAAATGTTTACGACAATATTCAACCATGTTGAGAGTACATTATTTGAAGGTGTTGATGCAATAAAGAGTTCAGTATGCACTTTTAGAAATTTCCTCTACACAATTTTTAACACTGCAATAATTGTATTATACAAATTTCTTAAGAATTAAACAATTTTTTTTTAAAAGTAATAATTTTTTAATTATATAATAATTTTTTTAAATACAACGTTTGAAATTAAGGTTAATTATATTAATTTACAATTTTATTCATTTTTTACTCTTTCAATTTTTGTAAATTTTAGAACATGTACAAGCACATAAATTTTAAATTCTATATAAATCTATTAGATGATTTGTTTCTCGTCATTTTAACTTTTTTTCCGATTTTTATTAGTTCTTTTCTCATTAATTTTACATACATTCGGCAAAGGTGTTACGAGGGTAAATTGTAAATTCAAAAATTTCAATGTACATTGACTGTTTCACTGTGAACATTTTTTTTAAAGAGAATTTGTGTTGATAGAATTGAGAGGAATTGAATCAGAATAAATTTAAAATTTAATTTCGTTCAATTTAAACATTTGTGTGGATTTTTTTAGACAAAATTTGATTCTTTTACTGAATTGAATAAAATTCATTTAAAAGGAGTTTTGGAATTCAATTCTTATCTTTTCCTTGTAAATTCAATTCTTATTTTTTAAATTTTAAAATATATTGATTTTTTATTATTTTTAAATAAAAAATAAATTTAATTATATCTAATTTTGTAAAAATATTGAAATTTTAAATTTTATTTAATTCTACGAGATATATAAATACCTTACATTAAATTGAATTTCATTCAATTCAATTTTAATTAAAAAATAAATTTATTTTTATCTAACGTGCATAAATGTCAATTTTCATTCGAGTCCAAACCAAATGCAAAAATAAGAGATGAAATATAAATAACGAGAAATTCATAATCGATCCAAACTTTTTTTTTTCCCTCTAGATAAATGGCAAAGAATCGAATGGCGTTTATTCGTAGAAACTCGTATAATTTGGAGTAATTTAAAAAAAGTTAAACTAATATATATGATTTTTATACTATAATACTTCTAAACCTTTGATATAATCATTCTAATTATTCATTACAAGTATATTTTTCAAAAAATAAAGATTATGGTATGTTTGTTTAACCTAACTCCTAGCACTTAGAGTTAAAAGTAATTTTTTTTTAAAAGAAAATAAATAAGTACATTTATTTTCGATTTACTGTGAAATTAATTTTAATAACGATAAAGATTTAAAGTTAAAAATAATAAAATAAATAATATTAAAATTACGTAATAAATTATATAATTAAAATATTTGTGACTGTAACGATGTACGTGACCTATGCAGAATTGAAGTTGGAAACTCTTGGAACTTAAATAAATTGAACTTAACTCTTGACATTGGAGTACCAAATCTTGTACATTTCATTTTTTGTCAAATGCTGGAGCTAATTTTCTCTTACTCTTATCGATTTATATATTAAAATTTATATAATAATAATAATATTAAAAATAATTTTAAAAGGTTATTTTACCAAAAATACCTTAAAATATTATTCATGACTACCTATAAAATAAAGAAGAGTACAAATGAAAGAGGAAATGACTAGGATAAGGCTCAAAAATGGAAAATTTTATTGAATCATTTATGTACGTTATGAAAATTTATATTTGATTTTTTTTTAAAAAAATATTTTAATATTTTAACAATGAAAAAATTTTTAAATTATTTTTTTCATTAATTTTTAGAAAGTACAGATCTTCTCTTAGAGTTAGAATTAGTTTTTTTGAATTATGTTAAAATTATGTAATAATTTAGATGTAGAAATTTATATATTAAAATTTATATAATAATAATAACAAGTGCTTTGATAAGTTAGGTTGAGTTCCGTGTTTTTCTAAAAATTACATGATTTATGATAAAAATGTAATGATAATATTTTTTTTTAAATTATAATAAATAATAAATAAAATAAGTAAAAAAAAGGGTATAGTATTTATTATAATAATATGATGATATTTTTTCAAAAATTATGATAAATAAAAAATAAAATATGTAATAGAATAATAAATAATATTTATTATATTAATATAATAATAATATTTTTTTTAAAATTACGATAATAATATTTTTTAAGAGTCGACGCTATCTAATTAATAATAAAAAAATAAATTATTTGATAAATAATATCGTGTAATATACGGTGAAAGAAATGCAGTTTGGTACGATGATAAACGCTGAAAAAATAAAAAGTTACGGTTTGCCGAAGTTTCCATGTCCAAACCGGACCAAACGAAAGCCTAGTGCTCTCTGCTCCCCATACAAACCAACGGGAGATCTCGGGACCTCCGATGGAGGTTTTGCCGTTCAGCTCGCCGTTCGATTCCCTCCATTTCCCGTAGATCTGAGATCCAAACTCAGCTGATCACTCGGCTGGAAGCGGCGGAACGTGAGAGCTCAGGAGATCTGTAAACGGGACACGATGCTCCGGCTGAGGGCCTTCCGGCCGACGAACGGTAAGATCGTCAAGATGCAGCTGCATCCCACACACCCGTGGATGGTTACCGCCGACGAGTCCGACAACGTGTTGGTGTGGAATTGGGAGCACCGCCAGGTGATGCCCCCCCCACCTTTTGTTTTAGAGCCATTGCCTGTCGACGGTGACGGAGTTTGATGGAGGTTTCGGTTTCGGCAGGTGATTTACGAGCTGAAGGGGGGAGGTGTGGACCATAGGCGGGTAATGGGAGCGAAACTCGAAAAGCTCGCTGAAGGAGATACTGGTATGTGCAC
>JAMKPZ010002145.1:0-51109 GCA_024699675.1 Amphibolis antarctica
AGTTATGCCCAATATGGTATCTGCAGTTAAAAAAAACTGCCATATACTAGATTGTATATTGGCATATTTTTCTAAACACAAATGAAAAATGGCATTTCCCAGTAATGTTCATAAAAAGTCTAGCTTGAACATAAAGGCATGTATGTACATGTTATGAAAAATCAGGTGGACATTTTTTTGACTCAATGCTTAATTAAACCAAGAAGAAACATCTGAAATATAATTTTTAGACATCTGATAATCACAAAATCTGGAATCTAAAAATAAGCATAAACAACTATTGATTTGCAAATGGTATCCCCCCATCAATGCAAGCTCCATGACATTCATGATTCACCCAAAAAGGGTTGAGAGATTCATGAATCAGTTCTGAAAATTACGCTATTTCACATCCACCCAAATTTCAAAATCTGTAGGAGATCACCACAAAAATCGCAGGAAAACAATAAATATGTATAGAAGAAAACTCGGATGGTACACAGTATGGTAGCATTTCCTGCCTGCACAACACAAGTCTGATGATAACAGAAAATAGTTTCTTGCAGAAACCAAATCGATGTTTCGATTTTTAGGGCAGCGGCGGACGAACAAAAAAAATGAAAACAAGGAAGTTGGTGCAGCGGCAGACGAACAAAATATCAAGCTTCGAGCGGCGGACGAAAAATCGGGGCAAAATCAAAAAAATGAAAACAAGGAAGATAGGGCAGCGGCGGACGAAAAATCGGGGCAAAATCAAAAAAATGAAAACAAGGAAGATAGGGCAGCGGCGGACGACGCAGGTGAGGGGAAGAGCGAGCGGAAGAGCGCGAGATACCGAGCGGAAAAGCGTGCGAGCGGCGGACGTCGCAGGTGAGCGGAAGAGGAGCAGCCGCGATGGCGGGCGGAAGGCAGCGGGGGCGACGCGGGGAAGTTCGAGCGGAAACTCTGTTTCGCGATGGGTGGGGGTGAGGAGAAAGTGAGGAATAGGTGGGGAAAGTTTACATATTCATATTGTTAGAAGTGAAACTTTTTGGCTTAACTTTTCATTTTACACGGATGCCTTGAAATTTTTACGTATGTTTTATATAAATAAACTTTAAAATGTCTGTAAACTTCGAACATCCACAAATCTCGTAATTCTTATTAATTTTCTCGTTTAGACGTTCACGAACCCTCACGATTATTGTGTTCTCCGTGTTATCACTCTTTTCAACTCGGACCTTCAAAAGGAAAAATGCCTTTTAGAAATTCAACCTGTTAAAGTTATTTACAACTATTTAAAGCACAAAGTCCACATACCTTATGGTATTACGATAACATCAAGAGTATAATTCATTTAACTTAAATCGTATCGATTTATATAACATGAGAACTAACGTATTTTGTCACTTTTATGATGTAATAGACCTTAATTACATTATTTATGTAATTTTGATATATTTACTTTAATTTTAAAATATTCCTATAAATTCTATAATTACCATAAATATCTTCTAACATTTTAACAATTCTCTTCTAATAAAATTTAACATATTTTAATACATTCAAAATTTTAATAACACAAACAAAATTAAGTACCTTAGAGTAAAAGAATAAAGATAAAATATTGAGTATCAAAGAATATTATTAAATACAAATAAAATTGTAAAAAATATTATTAAATATTAAATATTTATATATTTTTTAACATTTACGCGTAATACATAAACATCTTTAAAAAAAATTATTTTCTGAATTTCATTTTTTTATTTTCGTAACCTTAAAATTAAAATTAAATAGCCCCTTGCGCAAGAAACCACGCCTCTTATAAATATGCACAAGGCACAAGTTCCTCACCCTTCCGCCCAGTCCCAATCTACCACTGCCGCCACCTTTACCCTCTTCGCCTTCGCATAACACACTCTCCGTCTTCGATGGGTAGGTTTTGTCCGATCTCGCTCTGGTTCCTTCCACTTCCTCGCTTCCGATCGTCCTGATCTGTGTTTTTTTCTTCTTCTTTGCAGCCTCTAAGATCAAGATCGGAATCAATGGTGCTGCTCTCTGTTTTTTTATTTTCTATCTTTTTTTAGAAATTTCGTGGTGCGGTGGGATGATGCGGAACCGGTGTTGGTTTTGGCGTAGGGTTCGGAAGGATCGGACGCTTGGTGGCTAGGGTTGCGCTCCAGAGGGACGACGTCGAGCTCGTCGCCATCAACGATCCCTTCATCAACACTGAGTACATGGTATGGAAGTCTCTAGGTCGACCGATCTGGTCTTGATCTTTTCATTTGGATCAGATCTGTTCTAGTGTGAAGGATCCAAGTTCTTAAAGGGAAAAAATCGATGGAAAGGAATATCCTTACGCTTTTTAGTTGGTAGTGAAGAAGATCGGAAACCTAAGATCGATCGCAGACCGGCGAAGAAAGGACGAGAGCAAAGGAAAGGCGAAGCAGGAGATCCAGCGCACAGCGATCGTCTCTCTACTATCCTAGCTTCTCTTATATGCTAAGGATTTAGTTAATTGTTGTATACTTCTTGACATCCAGCATGGACTAATAGAAAACAACTAATTAAAACGAGTAATGAACCCGCTGACGCCATAGGTAGCAGACTAGTTAGAGCTGATCGTGGTCGTTTGTTGTGATTGCAGACGTACATGTTCAAGTACGACAGTACCCATGGGCATTGGAAGCACAGCGAGGTCAAAGTTCAGGATTCCAAGACCCTCCTTTTTGGCGACAAAGCTGTCACCGTCTTCGGCATTAGAAACCCGGAGGAGATCCCGTGGGGCGAGAGCGGAGCTGATTACGTCGTCGAGTCCACTGGCGTCTTCACCGACAAGGAGAAGGCGGCTGCTCATCTCAAGGTGAAATAACTTGGCACACCACGGAATATATGCAACGTCCTTTTCCCATTTGTGGTCAATTGCTTGAGTTGAGTGTCTGACGATCCTTACCCCTTTTGCTTGGGCAGGGTGGCGCCAAGAAAGTGGTCATCTCGGCTCCAAGCAAGGACGCGCCGATGTTTGTCATGGGTGTGAACGAGGACCAATACAAGTCCGACATTGATATCGTCTCCAACGCAAGCTGCACGACCAACTGCCTCGCTCCCCTTGCCAAGGTCCTTTTTTTCATTCTGCTGCTTCCGTAGGTTAAGCGGTTGTTGATGTTTGAAGTGTTTGATATGCTTCAGGTCATCCACGACAACTTCGGCATTGTTGAGGGTCTGATGACCACCGTACATGCCATCACCGGTAAAAGAAACCCTCGTAGTCCTTGTCGGATGACCACCTAGTCAAATGTTGATTGAACAAAGTATTGATTTGGCTTTTACGTTCTTCTTATTACGCAGCAACTCAGAAGACTGTTGATGGTCCATCCATGAAGGACTGGAGAGGTGGAAGGGCTGCTGGATTCAACATCATTCCCAGCAGCACTGGAGCTGCCAAGGTGTTTACTTGGTTACAATCGTATAGATAAAAAATCCATTGCCTTCGTTGAATATCTTCTTGTCGGTCTGTTTTATTTCCGGTGGGAGGAGATTGCCTTTGATTTGGGATAGATTTCTATGTTTTTATTGACCCTTTATTAAAATCTTCTCATGATTTCAGGCTGTAGGGAAGGTTCTTCCCGCTCTGAATGGGAAGCTGACTGGTATGGCTTTCCGAGTCCCCACCGTTGACGTTTCCGTTGTCGATCTCACCGCTAGACTTGAGAAGCCAGCGACGTATGCGCAGATCAAGGCTGCAATCAAGTAAGCGGCATTCGTTTTTGAATGACTTGTGGGTGCTATGTTTTTGGCCACTTATCATACTTCCTCAATGAATTACAGGGCGGCGTCTGAGGGGAAGCTCAAGGGAATCTTGGGATACGCCGAGGAGGACCTGGTCTCCACCGACTTCGTTGGTGACAGCAGGTGAGGAAAGGAAAGCCTACGGTTGCTTTATTGATCGATATTCAATGGTGAGCACCTTCTTGACTCTGGACGAATGCTGCTGGGCTTCACAGGTCAAGCATCTTCGATGCGAAGGCTGGGATTGCCTTGAGCGAGACTTTCGTGAAGTTGGTATCATGGTACGACAACGAGTGGGGCTACAGGTAAACGCAGTTCCCCCCCTTCTCTGCACCGTGCTTGCCAACCCCAGCTCGTTTTCATTCTTATCGTTTCCTTTTGTCGTTGTTGTCCTGCAGCTCTCGTGTCGTCGACTTGATCCTTCATATGGCCAAGACTGCTTAAGGGGCTTCCCTAAGATGTGTCGAATATTTATAGCGAAGGTTAAAGAATTTTGGTGTTTGCGTGGGAAATAAAAGTAAGCGTAGGACCGTCGTTGCCTTGTGATCGTTTGTTAGTTTCGGACTTATATATGCCTGCTTCGTTGTGTTATCGTGGATCTATTTATACGATCTGTGACTTTTTCCGGTTTGCTCTCTCCATTTTGAATTTCAATAAATCTCTACGTGGTACTCGGTTTCCTACTTGGGAGTGCCTTCCAAGTTCAGAATTTATGCTGATTCGTTGTTGGTATTCATTGGCTTTTGTGGTAATTGTGATCAAGTGGTTAAGATGGTGTGCGTGGTGATTGGATTGTTGATTGGGAGGCTGTTAGGTTCGGTAAGCTGTTTAGCCATGACTAATAAACGTTATATTATATTCACCGTAGTATGTATCTAAACAGCTGGATGGTCGGAGGCTATCCAAACTAAGTGACGGTGGCGGCCTTTCACGGTTCGTAGTTGGAACAAACGACGATTTATTGCGAAGGCGATGAACCCGCTGTAGTCGTCGAAGGTGAGAATTGCAGTATGCCAACAACTCTGTATTTTTTATAACCGTAACAAATAGAATGAAGAATAATGTGCATGTGGCGGCTCTCGACGCAAGGTGAGAACCTCAATCGGTTTACAGGCTGATGCAACTTGATTCCGACTTATGGACTCGTACTCAATTTAGCTGAACCCATTTGAACTACACATTTATTTAGCCGAACAACCGTTAAAAATCAGTTCGATTTGATTATGCTTAACCTGTTTAAAATACTGGATGATATATACAAAGTTAATATTAGAATATAAAGACAAGGGATTTTGGTGATCTTTCTGACTTTATGTATTATAGTGTATAATACCATTAACTAAACAAATGTGTAATCCGTTTAGACAGTGGGTTAATGACGAGTGGTATTCATATCGGACTGAATTAGCAGGCAAAATCGTCTCGATGATAACCATATTTATAATAGACAAATGGTAACACCGAATTATCTCTTTTCTACGGTGGATCGAGAGTGACTCGCTATGGAAGAAATGGATGTATGCGTTATGTACCTGGAGACGCAGTGGGATGGTATTGCCACGCTTCGTGGTTGTAAGAAAATTATATCGGTGAGGGTAAACATGGAAGACGAAAAAGACAGACAATCACATTGTGATTTTTTATTTTTCATCGAACAAAATTTATGTCATGATGGGATATGTTCTCATCAAGGATTTGTCCTGGCAAATTCATTAGATATTTTTTCAATGGTTGTACAAGAATCTTGTTACATTTGTGGGTACTGCTTGTTTGCAGCCAGCCATGATGCTTGGGAGATACATGGTATACGAATGAGAGCAAATGCGGAGTGGAATGTGAATGCTTGTACAATTGACTGATGAAATGGATGAATCACCATCTGCGTGATCTCACAATTGCGTGAGATACGTCATCACATTCTCTGATCCATGTCTATCACAATTGTCACATGTAATGCTCAACCGTGGACAAAGTAATGTGTTCATGGAAGAGAAGCTCGTAGGCGTGAAGCCTCTTCCTCTTGCAATACACAAAGGGAAGAGAGAAAACAATGAAAACCGTCCACGTTTGTGTACTTTAAAAGGTTTTTTTTTAAAAAAAAATATTTCATTTATTTATACGGATAAAAAATTAAGTTAAAAAATTTAACTTTTTAACTATATAAATATAATTTATCTTCCCACTTCCTCCCCTCCCGTCGCGAAAGAGTAAAGACCCTCGGCGCCCGAACTTCTGCTCGCGTCGCCCGCTGCCTTCTCGCCGGCGTCAGCCTGCTTGCGTCGACCGCTCCTTCCGCTCCCGTCGCCCAGTCCTTCGGCGTCTTTTGCTCGCGTCGGCAGCTCCTTCCGCATCGCCCGCTCCTTCTGCTCGCGTCGGCCGAACCTTCCACTCACGTCGTCGGTAATCTTCCTGCGATTTTTTGATTTTTGATTAGGATAATAATGTTTGATTAGGGTTTTGAAGGGAAAATAGTGGAAGCTGAAACTTGGAAGTGAAGTCATGTCCAATTTGCAAAATTGATTTCATAAATGCTTCTGAAGACAGGATCACGTTTTTATTGGCCATACTTTCTTTACATGTGCTTTCCAAGCAATGGTTGGATTGTATCGAAGACATTCTACGTTCAACCAAGGTGTCCAAACTTAATTCCTTGTCAATTTGGTAAAGGTGTAAGACAAGGTGACACTCTGTCACCTTTACTTTTCAGCACGGAGTAAGGCAAGGCATTTCATTTGTGTATGAGAAGGCCTTGGGTGGGGTTGGTTGGAAGGTTGGGAGATTGGTGACGACAAGCTGCCTTTATCAGCATTACTGATGATACAATTTTGTAATGTGGAAAGTTCGAGATGCAGATGCTGAATATAATTTTTTATTATACCTTTATATCTTTTTGAAATGATCACAGGTTGAAAATTAAATTTGCAAAAACTGCAGTGTTAGGAGTCAATAATGATCCTCAAGTGGTCATTGATGTGGCTACAGTTCTTAGTTGCATGGTGGAAGCTACCCCAGTTGGGCATTTGGGTTTTCCTCTATCATCTCAAAAGCCATGCAAAGGAAACTGGAGAGATGCTTGCAAGTAAGATGGATGGTTGGAATGGGAAGCTCTTAGGCTTTGGCAGATCTCTGATCATGCTGTAAAGTATTTTCAACAGCATTCCCATCTTTCATATGTTACTGTTTTTCCTTCTCATTGGCGATTGCTAATTTTCTGGATAGGAAATTTTGAAGTTGGCTGTGGGAAGGAAACTTAGTTCAGGGTTTGAACTTGTAAAATGGTTTAAAGTTTGTAAGGCAAAGGAGATTGGTGAACTGGAAATTTGTTGATTGAAGCATTTCAATAGAGCCTTGGTGTGCAAATGACCATGGAGATGGAAAACTGAGGAAAATTTGTTTTGGACCAGGTTATTAAATGGGGAATATAACCCTAGGATTGGGAGGAGGTCAGTTGATCCTTTTTTCTGGTGCAAGTGGTGACTATGCATCGGTTTTTCTGTGAAGGCATAAAGCAGGTGTTGGGGCTGGATGGGTCATCCATTGTTTCCTAGCAGGACAGATAGGTGGTAGATGAGCTGCTATCAGTAATGTTCCTAAAAATTTTTGCTTTAGGTTGCACTTGGAACTATGGTTTGTGCACAAATTTTTCAGAAAAGCTTTTTTTTTTCCAAAATGTGTTTCAAAACATATCTAGTGATTCCTATTTTTTTGGAAATGCAATTTCTGTGGTTTAGCTCAAATTCAGTGCTTTTCAAAAAGTTGATGGAAGTGAACTTGTGAAAAACCTTGGAAATAGTGTCTTTTTTATCAAGATTTTCTTTGTTATTTTTTATATATACAAAAGACATCAAAAAGCTGCAAATAGTACTTTCCAATAAGGTGGCTTCTTTGAAAAGTTGTATTCCCAATTGCAATTTTGAACACAGCCTTAGTGAGAAACAAAGAGTTTAAGGTATGTGGAGTTGGCATTTGGGTCCTTGAAATTTTAACCT
The DNA here is from genome assembly GCA_024699675.1 of Amphibolis antarctica. Classification (NCBI taxonomy): domain Eukaryota; kingdom Viridiplantae; phylum Streptophyta; class Magnoliopsida; order Alismatales; family Cymodoceaceae; genus Amphibolis; species Amphibolis antarctica. Next base: position 7,740 of record JAMKPZ010002145.1, read on the forward strand.
CAAATGAATTGATGTACATGGTGTAAAAATCAGTTTTAATCAATAAGATTCGGTCTATTTTCCTCAAAAAACAATTACAACCAGTTCCCTAATATCACTATGAGGCATTGACATGAACTTGTTTTCTCTGGTTATGCCTATCCACCACCAGTTTTCCATTATATTATTTAATTTTAAAATTTTGTTATGGATTTAGAGAAGGAGAAAGGAGATATAGATAGGAAGATTACACACAAAGCAAATGCAAACACAAAATTTTACGTGGTTCCCCCTTAGGGTACGTCCACGGATGGAGGCTAGGTGTTCTTCTCTTCTTACTTTGGTGGGGATACAAAGATTGGGGCTCACATAAGGTGCCCTAGGTCCAAGCTTATATAGCTTGGACAACCAAAGGTACAAATGACCAAAATACCCTTAGTACAAATTACATATTAATTCAAAATACATTCAACAATCTTCACCTTGTCTTGAATCACAAACTCCACCTACAGTAAAGCACTCAATCACAGAAATGGCTGTTGAGATGGTCCCCAACAATCTGCATGAATATAATCTAATGTTCCCCGAGTTAAATGCTCTCTCTTTCCAAAATGCACACGTTTCTGCTTCCCAAAGATGCAATGTTTGCACAAATCAATATCTACAAATTTGTGCCCATCCAACCTGTCCAAACGGCTAAGCCTCTGCATCACTTTCTACCTCAAGTGACCCATTCTTGAGTGCCAAATAGCAGAAATGGATTGTTGATCTTCACTAATAGCTGTAGTAACTGAACCAACAATGGGAGAACCCTGTAGAATGTACAACGGCCTATCTTTGATTCCTTTCATTACAACCATGGAGCATTTTGAGACCTTTAGCTTGCCGCTTCCACCTCTATACTTGAATCCCTTGAAGTCAAGTGCCATCAAGGAAATCAAACTTTTGCCCAACTTGGGCACATGCCAAACATCCTCAAGTGTTTTCACTGTACCATCATGCATTTTGAATTTTATTGTTCCAAAGCCGGCTGTATTGCAAACATCATTGTTTGCTAAAGTCACTTGTCCACCATCCACCCTCTCATAGGTGTGAAAGCACTCCCGGTTGGGAGTCATATGGTGAGATGCACCAGAATCTAGTATCCAAGACTGATCTAAGTAGGCACTGCATGAAACTGTCAAGGAGAAATCACTATCTGACGTTGAATCATTGTTTTCGGCAACAGCTACATTGCCTTTAGACTTCAGCTTTAGGCACTGTGCTTTCCAATGCCCCTTCTCCTTGCAATAGTTGCAAGTATCATTAGAGTACCTCCTCCTAGACTTGCTTCTTCCTCTATGCTTGTTGTTGTTGTTTTTATGCTAACGTCCCCTAGAGTCTGAATGATGCGCAGACAAACCAAAACCTCTTGCGTCATCACTGCTATGAGTTGCCATATGCCTCAACTCTCTAGAATGCAAGCTTGATCTCACCTCTTTCAATGTGATTGTGTCTCTACCAATTACAAAAGATTGCACAAAGTTCTCATAAGAGAGCGAGAGTGAGACCAACAAGATGAGGGTTGCATCCTCATCTTCCACGGTAACACCAATGTTCCTCAACTTTATGAGGATGGTGTTGAGCTGATCCAAATATTGCTTCAATGGTGTTCCTTTCTTCATCCTTAGGGAGAACAATCTTTGCTTCAGTAATAATTTGTTGGTGAGGGACTTTGTCATGTACAATGTCTCTAACTTATTTTACAATCCGGATGCGGTTGTCTCATCAGCAACTTCAATGATAATCTCATCCAACAAGTATAACAAAATGGTCGAATGTGCCTTCTCTTCTTGCTGCTCAAGTTCTATAGATTTCTTATCCAATGTTGACCCCTTATTGAAAGGAGCCCAAATGCCTTGTTACTTCAATAAGGCTCTCATTTTAATCTGCCATAGGCTGAAATTATTTTTTCCATTGAACTTCTCTATTTTTAAAGCTGATGTTGCTATCTGAAAAATCTGTTAGATACAACTAGTATTCACCTGAAACACCAATCTGTACATACAGGAATCTGGTAGCCTTGATCTTCAACCTTGAGTCTGGTTCACGAAGCAACAGACGGCCTCCTGTCTCTCACGTGCAAACCCCACACGACCGAAAACAGCAACACCCTAGCTGGAGCCGCCGGAATCAACAAATGCCCTAGCTGGAGCCGTCGGAATCAACAAATGCCCTAGCTGGAGCCGCCGAAAGAACTCCCACGCACGACCGCCTCTGACCTTCTCTTCTCTCCGCGAAACAGCACCCTCTCACGCGGCTCGCGAGACGCACAGTCGGGGACTTGCTGGCCAGACGTGCAGACGCATCGGAGTTGGGCTCGAGAGACGGACGGACTTACTGGCTTTCTCGTGCAAAACCCTTCCGAATCCCCTTCTCAGCAACCTTCCTCTGATACCACTTGTTATGGATTTAGAGAAGGAGAAATGAGATATAGATAGGAAGATCACACACAAAGCAAATGTAAACACAAGATTTTACGTGGTTCCCCCTTAGGGTACGTCCACGGATGGAGGCTAGGTGTTCTTCTCTTCTTGCTCTGGTGGGGATACAAAGATTGAGGCTCACATAAGGTGCCCTAGGTCCAAGCTTATATAGCTTGGACAACCAAAGGTCCAAATGACTAAAATACCCTTAGTACAAATTACATATTAATTCAAGACACATTCAACAAATTTAAATCCTTTTTATCTATTCCTAGATTAGGCAAGCACTTGGAGATTTTTTTAAAGATCTGGAGTACAGGTTTGTCTCCTTTTGGATGTAGACTCAATGATCACTTATTACAAGTTCTCTAAAGAAAAGGTGCCATGGTTGCCCAACTTTTTCCATGAGAACTTTAACACTGCCTTGCCATCACTAGAATTTAGTGTGAGTGTTGTTAATTTAGTCAAAATTTGATGTTAAATTTTATTTTAGCTACACCCTGTTATTGCTGCATCAATGTGAAATTACTCTTTGAAATAAAATTGAAATGGACTAAGAACCAACAAAAAACCTGTAAAAAACAGATATAAGAAGGAATGGATACAGATCTACACTTCTATGTGACAAGACACTACCACAAAACATACTCACCATCACGAGCATTTGACTTTTTCTCTGATCTGATGTTTATTCTTTGATTAAGTTCCTAAGTTATTTGATATTCTAATGGGATAGTTTCAAATGTTAGTGTATATGGAAGGTGACTGTGAGTTGTGATATTGCATCATTGTTCATGATTTTTGATGCTTTTGTGAAAATGGGAAATGGTTAGTCATGGGAATACATTGGGCATAATCTACTTATAGCCATGATGATTCATTTGACTATCAAATTTACTAATTTAGTTTTGGTTCTTTAGGCTTTTTAGTTGTCTGTGACTTGCTCATCATTTGTATTCTACGATGTTAATACTGGGATATGTTGGGGATGCAGGGACTTTGACTCTGTTTCATGCATTACTTTTCTTCCATGCTCATGACAAGAAGGAAATGGCACTGTGGCGGGCCTTTCTTCCATTATTATTTAAGGTTTCCCCTCTTTGCTTTCATGATACGAGTTAATCAACACAACCTTTCATTATCACATATTAGAAAGGCTTCTGAGTCTATCTCAATCAAATACACGACTCGAAGTTTTAAGGAAGGGAAACTTTTATTTGTGCCAGATGGTAGGGAGGACTTGCACAAGATAAGACTTGTTCTTTCAAGGTATCAAAATGGGAAAGTTGAGGATTTAGTCCAGTCATTGCAAATTGATCAGGATTGCTGCAAAATACAGTTGTCAGAAATGCTCATCCTTGATTTACTTCAAAAATCTGGAGATGATTGGAAGTCTGCTTTGGGCTTGTTTCAATGGGCTGCTTCACGACCTGGCTATAAGCATGGTAGTGATGCATATGATAAGATGGTGGATTTATTGGGGAAAATGAAACAAATGGATAAAATGTGGGATCTGGTTAATGAGATGAACTTGGAAGGTCTTGTCAACAAGAAAACAGTATCTAAGGTAATGAGAAGATTAGCTGGTGCAGGGAAATGGGAGGACGTCATGAGCACATTTGATGGTCTTGAGTTTTTGGGTTTAAATAAGGACACGGAAACTATGAACATCTTGCTTGACACACTGTGCAAAGAGTACAAAGTTGAGATGGCCCGTGAAAAATTTTTAAGCCTCAAGGCATATATTACTCCAGATGCTTTTACTTTTAATATTTTCGTGTATGGTTGGTGCAAAGCCAGGAGGATTGATGAGGCTGCATGGACAATCTTAGAGATGAAAGGCTGCGGTTTCCTTCCTTCTGCGATTACCTACTCAACCATCATTCATGCACACTGCAATCAATCCAATTTTCAGAAGGCATATGAGCTTCTTTATGACATGAACAAAGATGGTTGCTCTGCTAACATTGTTACTTACACTGGAATCCTGCACAAATTAAATTATTCACAAGACATAGAAGTAGTCTTTGAACTAATGAAGAGGGTAAAATCTGCTGGGGTAAAACCAGATGCTATCTACTTTAATTGTTTGATCAAAATATTAGGGAGAGCTGGTCGACTAGCTGAAGCTTCTCATATCTATGATGTTGAGATGTCTGAAAGTGGAGTCACTCCTACGTTGTCAACTTACAATACCGTAATATCAGTTTTTTGTCATCATTCTCTCAAAGACAATGCACTAAGAATTTTAAAAGAAATGGAACGTGTTTCTTGTAGGCCTGATCTCTTGACATATACTCCATTGCTCAAGCTATACTTTCGGTTGGGGGAGACTGAGGATGAAATTAATAAATTGTTGAATGATATGATTAACAAGCACCATCTCAGCCTGGATTCTGGAACTTATGCTCTCTTAATTCATGGATTCTGTAGATGTGGTAAATTTGAGCGTGCTTTGCTTCTATTTGAGGAGATGATTCAATGGGAAATACCTCTAAGGAAGCAAACATACAATTTACTCAAAGAAGTAGCTGAAGAAAAAGGCTCGTACAAAACTATTGAGAAAATAGATACTCTGGTGAAGAATTCTGGCATCTGGATTTAGATGACGAACTGAAGGTGGCTGCTTGGCTATCACTAAATTGGGGTATTGAAATTTCTTAAACTGTTATCTGCCACACTATTTGATAAGCATGAAATGACAAATGACGATTAGTAATGCGCTCTTGTTACTAGAAATCAACTACTGCCAAAAACGTATTTGAGAATTTACTTGAATAAAAAACACTCTAATCTTTATAGTTTTATATCTTAATAGAGATATAAATCAACAAATCGGCTCTATTTGATTTCTCCTTTAATATTTGTTGCCATACAATTCCTGTCTCCATGCAATTACTAAAATGATGGTCCTGAAAGTTTGTGTTTAATAGTGATGGTTGCTCTGAATTTTTTTGACTTTAGGGACTTGTTGTAACTTTGGATGTTTGCAATATATTGAGAAATATTTAATTTCGATTATATGGCCTTTATATCGTTGTCTCTGCTTGTTATTTACCTAGCAATGTAATGAAATATAACAAAACCAACTTTTGTACGGCTAATGCAATTCCGTCTGCTTGCTAAAACTCTTGAATGATAATGCAGCACAAAGTAAAGGATGATTACGGGCCGTCTACATCGCAATCTTCTTACCAAGAATGCAGCTCAATTTACAGGGATTCGTCAGTTTGCAGTTGGTGGGAAGTCAAAGAAGGGCACTAAAGGAGGTGCAATTTCTGACGGCCCCAAAACCTCATCACTTGATAAAGAAGTTAAAGCAACCACCATAGTTGGTGCAAATATCCTGAAGGATGGTGTTGATCCAAAGGTTTTGCCGGAATCTGACTATCCTCAGTGGCTCTGGCATTTGCTCGACAAACGCCCTGCATTGAGTGAACTTAAGAGGAAGAACTTGGAAACAGCACCTTACGAAGATCTTCAACGATATGTTAAATTGGACAACCGTGCAAGGATAAAGACAAACAATGCTCTCAAGGCCAAGAAATGAATTCCCCAGAAGCAGCAGTTCAATTTTACCCTCACCTCGTATTTGTAAGCATCCCAAGTTTTCTTGGTTGATTCAAATATGCAAAGGTGAACCAACTGTTTGCTGGGTTCACCTCCTCAAACCATGATTAATTTTTATGTAGTGAGACTTGCCATAAGCCAGTAGGATCATCTAGGATTTACCTCTCTCTCTCTCTTTTAATCTAAAGCTGGTTTAATTTTTTTGTCAAGCAACTGATGTTTTCCCATACTCATGTCTATTTCTAGATCATTGTGTTGTTATTTTTCCCCATATGCAACCTGTAAGAAGCTAATTCCGTGCACATGTTATATTCAACTGTAGAATTTTGTAGAATGCACACTGCAATCTAAATGTTATTGTAGTAATTTACCAACACATGGCTTATAAATGTATTTCTTAACTTCTGATTTCTTATTGCCTTGTTTTTAGGTTGTTTAAATGGATGTCCATGATGGTCATTCTAGCCATTTTAGGCAATCTTGATATGCCCTCAACCTCCTAACCCTTGATCCTTTTGAGACAAACCACTGGCTGGTGCAGTTGGTCAGTGATTGTCCATGTTTGAAGTAGCTTTAGTCAAGTTGTATTAGTAGTTATAGTTGTCCTATGGCTATTTGATGTCCTAATAGGTATTAGATCAGTGTACAACAGCTAGATCAGAAGTAGCTGATTGATCTTAATCGAGGTGGTGGTCGGTCGTTTAATCCAACCATCACAAGATGTGGCTATTGTAACTAAAAAATACTAGGAACTAAATCGAGGTAGAACACCAAATATTAGGATATTGGAATATTGCCATAGTTGAAGAAATGCCTAATTGGTATCTTGTGGTACATGGAAGTTAGTGGACCAACCCAAAAGAATAGGTGTTTAGTTGCAAGTAGGTCTTCATTTCAAAATAACCACTAAAGTGATATCCTAATGGTTGAGAGGTCTTTCATTAAAACTTATGGTCTATAGTTCAAAATTCCACTAATACAGTAGAATTATCTCAAAATAATAATTTTCAAAAAAAAGGTCTTCATTTTGAAATACAAGCAGGTGATTTTGCAGATTGGCACAAAGCATCGCTATTGCTATTGTCGATTGTAGTGAATCAGTCATGGTAAGCGTGCAATAGAAACCAAGGTTTATCAAAATGTTATGGGGATACCACAGTGATCTAAATGATCTTCTTCCAACAAAAATGGGCCATAGGAAGCAATCATGGTTGCTAAAGGGTCAGTCGTGGTCTGCTCTCTGTTTGGTCCATGTGGATGGATAAAGGCAAGAGTTAGAGATGGAAAGAAGAGAAGTTGGATGTGGAACTGAGAAAAGCAGTGTATCTGACACTCACATGGCGGTTTTTCTCAATGTTTGTAAATGTGGGCTCAGTGTCCGTGTCCACTTGCTGCACTTTATGCTTTCAATCTTCTTTGGACATTCATAACAGGAAATATATTTTACGGTTGTACATGAAGTTCCTTTTCCTTTACAAAAAAAACATATAGTTCATACTGACTATAAACAGGCAGGAATTTTTTTCCTTGTTGATAGTGTTTGATGCTGTTGGATTTTAAATCCAGGTTAATTCTCTCGTTGGTGGTCATACATAGGCATGCTTATCTGTTAGTTGTAAATACATGGAACATGCATCACTGATGTTAAACATGCCGTGCTAGGATGCTTCTCCAATCCTTAATTGAAACAGTAGATCCATGAACCACTACTTGATTTTTGTTACAATCAGTACTTCAGAAATTCCATCCCTCAACTCTTTGTCCACCTTCTTCTTGAGATGCCTTAACATCCAAACACATGTCAATCTACATGGAAGGGTAGTATACAGAATTTCAAAAGTACTGTACCTATTGCTTTGGATGGAGCAGTGGAATCCAATGTTTACCAAGCTCTGTATTACTGGTTGATTTCTTCTTATGAAGGTTGAGGATGGGAAAGAGATGATCTTATGACTGCTAGTTAGCTCATTTCTCAGAAAAAGATTAACTCATTCTTCTTTGCATCTATAAACCTTTTTGAGGTGGAATTAGTTAGGATGTCACACCAGCGGATTATAGTTGGTGACTTGCAGTGATGGCGTTTGTTCCAAGAGAAACAAGATGACCCCCCATTGTCCTACCAGTGGATGGACTTGGTCAGTTCACCAGAACTCTACATGTGGAAACACAGTAACATTACACACTATAGTAGTCACATCTGTTTTATAACCAGTCCCAACATTTCTAATTTCAGTTTGTCACAAATCATGTCTTTTTCCTTTTCTTCTTCATCTCAAAATACTGATTAGGAGAGGAATCTTAGAAGTTCTACTCTTTCTCTTAGGTCCACCTGGCATATAATGCACATGACACACATGTGGGTGTTCTTAAAAAAATATATGTAGTTTTGGAACTGCTGTAAAAATGGTTGCATATCATAAAAATATTTAAGCTTTAATTTCCTCTGTGCTGTATTCAGAAACATGAAGGCAATATCTACATTTAAAAAATGGGATATGCAAAGATTTAGAAGAGGCAGCAGGAATAAAATCTAAGCAAGCAACCAGCACATTTATAAACTTATCTCCTAAATCAAATTATCCAGTTCAGTAATATATTTGCTTACGAAGCTTATTTCCAGTCCTTTGTTGCATATGCAAATAGTAGGTGAGGAGGAGGAGCTTGGGCTGTGCTACGTACCCATGCTCTTGTTCTCTGTGAAGCACATGGGCAAGTGCAAAACCCCACCGAAAGGCAGCAAGAAAGCCATAATGGAGTGATTTCAAGAACATGGGCATCATGACCTCATGACTTTGTAAAGTAAGACTCACAAAGTTGGGACCTCCATAATTGAGGGCATCTTCGAAATGAAAGCTGCAACCATCAAGAATGTAGTGGAACATGTAAATCATTAATGCTCCCGTTCCTTTTCCTACATGCGTTTAAAGAATTGATATTATTAGTCCTAGGAAATAACAAATCATGTAATTTCAGATTAAACTTCCATTGTGTGTTTGACAGCATCACCTACTACTGATCTGCAATGGCGTAATCCATCCTGGTTCTGGGTTTCTTAACTGTTGTTTGTTGCTAAATCTAAATTTTTGACTGAAAACAGCAAAAAGATAAGACCAGTCAGAGGTTGATAAGCACTGTTGATATGCTTGGATTTCTTGTTTTTGGTCCATGGTCTGCCCATGTTCCTTGTTTTCCTTCTACCCACGACCTTTCCTCCTGCAATTTTGATTACCAGAAGATGGTCATTTACAGAAGTGTTTGTGATTAATGCACTACATAAAATAACACTAATTACTTTGGTATAGTTTGAGAATAAACTTTAGTAGTTCTAGTTTTAACAGAGAATGTGCTTTTGTAATTTCAAATTAAAATTATACAACTCCAACTTAAGAATAACTTCAACTTGAAGTTATAAAAGTAAACTCTTTGCTGGAGTTGTTAAAGTTCATTCGTAAATGAGGCTTTATTACATAACCATCTTCTTTGTTAGATATCCTTGTTGACATCTTCTTGTATTGTATTTTCTTATCTATGCATACCAGAGTAACCGGAGTTAATGCATGTAGATAGTATGAGTTAGAGCAAATATTAAAAAATGTACCAAGGATGTGCAAGATAATATATTAAATTTAAATTATTCATGTAGACACCAACAATAATTTCTTTTCATGTGGATGAAAAAAAAAGACAACCTTATGCAAAAATCTGAACTTTTTCATTTTGGAAGTAGCAGTGGTGACCATTAATAAATCTTTAGCTTAAGCCAGATTTCTGATGCAAGATAAATGTGATGGAGGGTCTGAAAAATGCAGTGTTTCATGCTGAGATTTTGTTTAATTATTGGTAGATGTTCAGGCTTTTTGCAGGAAGCTAAGGGACCAGAGTCAAAAATTTCAGAGAGAGAGAGAGAGAGAAAGCGCAGATAACACTATTTGAAAGAAGCTTGACTGTTTACATGACCAGTTGTATTTATCAATTCGAAGTCCATCAGAGATATACCAAGTACTGATGTACCATTGCCTTCATTATTTCTTGAAACTACACTTCATTTAATCAGTGGGGACAGCATTTATACCAGAGAAAAAAGAAAAAGAGTACAAGACAGCATGTACCAATTTTTTACTTTCCCCCTTCTTAATTTTCTTCCATAATTCCAACCATCAACAATGGATGATGTATGGTTGATCTTCTTTCACTTTGTAAGATTCAAGGGTAATGTTGTTTTAGACAGATCAATATTTATGTTGACCTTGTATTTCTTTTTTACAGATGAATGTGAGATAACATTGCAAAAATAAAACAAATAAATGTGAGATAGAAGTGATCATACAGACATTATCACTAGATAACTATAAATAAAAGACATTTTTGTTGATTGTAATTTACTTTCTTGAACTTTTTTGTCGTTAACATTTTGGATATCTTCGATAAAAACTTCATTCCAAATGTCATGCAATAAAAAATCAAGATTAAATATCGCTTTACTTCTTTGGCCCAGTCAATGTTGCTCCTTTCATTCTTTTGGTTCTCCTAGCTTCATTGAAATTGCAGTGTCTTTTCTAGTGGTTCCGAGGCTATCAGTTCGATAGTTTCAAGATCTTTAATCAGGCTCACCTTTGGTTAAATATTCTTATAAATGGAGATGGTATCAATCTGCTCAATGATGTATAATTTAACAAGCTAGGATGTTGATCACTTCATCTGGTGCTACTGGATCAACAATTGATCCAACTTTGATCTAAAGTCAACGTCGTGGATGCTAGCAATCCTTAATTCTATTACAATTTCCTCCTAACCCTTTGGCAGTTTTTTTGTTTGGTTGGCTGTGGGTTATTTATTTTATCTTTCTTAGCTTCTGCATTTGCGTGCACTTCTTTTATTTTTTTTGAAACTCTTTGAAATTGTTGTTTGTTTATCTTTAATTAATCTAACTCAAGTTTGTTTTTTGTTTTTTTTAACTATAAATAAAAGATGATTTTTTAAATCTAAATTATATAAATATTAATTTTAAAAATTAATATTTATAATAAAATTACTATAATAAATGTTAATACTTGTATATCATCTCTAATAATATTATTTTTGATTCTATACGAAATAAATTTATATAATTAATTAAATTTAATATAAATTATCTAAAAATAATATTACTGATACGACACTACTAGAATCCGTTACCATATATATTTTTTCCTTTTCTGCGTTCTGCTGCAAACCACCACCACCTTCCTTTTCTCATGGTTGCTTCCCTCCAAAAGATGACGAAAAGCTGCACGGTCCCTCACAGAAAGCCACACCGTCGTCATCCAAAAGCAAATCCAATAATCCACCACCACTGCATCAGAAAAGGAGAAGATTCCTTCTCTTTTTGTGCCTCTCCTTTGCTCTGATGCCCTCGTGAATCTCAAGTGAGGGCCTCACAACCCACCTCAACCCCAGCTTGTAGCTCGTACCTTGGGAGGGCTTTGATGGGTCCTCTCTTCCGCGCCCCTCTGTGTTGTGGGTTCGTTTGATGAGTTGGGTTTTCGTGGGTTTTCGTCATCTTCTGTTCCTACTTCGTTTTCTTGCATTTTTCTAATCCCCTCGTCTTCTTGCCAGTTTGGTAGATGTCACAACTCATCGTTTCTGTTTTGCTCTTCTGAGTCCTGTTGCCCTCTCTTGCTGTTCTTCGCGCATGGTTTTTCTTCTTTTTCGCTGTTGATCAATACCCAGTACTTGGATTCCACCATTGTTGGCTTTTCTTGGAAAATGCCTCCTTCCTACTTCCCTCTGCGATGGGAAAGCACCGGTGAGCAGTGGTGGTACGCCAGCCCCATAGACTGGGCTGCCGCCAATGGCCACTATGATCTTGTCCGGGAGCTTCTCCTCATCGATCCAAACCTCCTCATCAAGCTCACCTCCCTCCGTCGAATTCGACGCTTGGAGACGGTCTGGGATGATGATGCCCGGTTCGCCGATGTGGCAAGGTGCCGCTCCTTGGTTGCTCGCAGCCTGTTCCTGGAGTGTGAGGCGAGCCACGGCAACAACTCTCTGATCCGGGCAGGGTATGGAGGGTGGCTGCTCTACACCGCCGCTTCTGCCGGTGACATGGGCTTCATTCAGGAATTGATCCAGAGAGACCCACTCATGGTGTTTGGAGAAGGGGAGTTTGGTGTCACTGACATACTCTATGCTGCTGCCAGGAGCAAGAATTCTGGAGTTTTCAGGCTTCTGTTCGATTTTGCGGTGAATCCAAGGTGCTTGGCTGGTACCTACCTCGAGCGGCACAATGGTGAGAATGCCACGTTGTTCAGGTGGGAGATGCTGAACAGGGCTGTTCATGCTGCTGCCAGGGGAGGGGACTTGAGCATTCTGCAGGAGCTTCTTGGTGACTGCCGTGACGTTCTAGCTTATAGAGATGCTCAGGGGTCTACTATCTTGCATTCTGCCTCTGGTAGAGGGCAGGCTGGGGTGAGATTTTCTCAATCTCTTTCATTATATTTTATTGAAATTGATAAGAGTATGTACAAAATCACATATCCCTAGTCAATTCAACTACCTAAAATCGGTTCCGTTATGTTCATATGTTCCTTTTTTGAGAACTTATATGTTGTGTTTTGAGCTTAGAACTTATATATTATGAGGATTTAGGTCATGGGAAAGTGTAGAGATGTGAGGCTATTCTACTTTAAAATCGATTGATTATAAGCAAAGAGGCCATCCCTTTTTATATATGTGCAAGTCTTCTTCTGAACTTTCAATTTGAGACTATTCTAACATTATCCTTTGCTTGTAGTTTTTTTAAAAGTCTTATATAAGACTTAGGTTCAGAATTTCATTTTGTTCAGATACCATATTGAAATGTAAAACATTCAACTCAAAACTAATCGATTATGAGTTGAGGGGTCAGCCTTATATGAGTGGAGCAGTCTTCTTTCCATTTTGCAATTTAAGACTACTAACTGGAATAAACCAAATTTTGCATTGGAAATCTTGAAATTCTCTTTGAATGAGCATTCCAAAGATCAAATCCATCAAAGCCTGGATCTGTTGTGAAATCTATTAAATGCAAGATATTATGATTAAGAGTTGCCTACAAACTGGCTTCACGAATTTTATAAAAAAAATTAATAGAAAATGGGATTCAACGGTTCATTGTAAGTTTTTAGCTAATCAGAACAATGAGCGTTTAGAAGAAAACCACATGCAGCATTTAAGCTCTCCACTTTTCCCATGCCTCACTACCATTTTTACCTCCACAATCAGCCATTTCCAGTTATTTCTGCAGTTTGTAAATTGCTGTTAGAATCTATTACAATTGCAGGTGTACGCAGCCAATCTCATTAGTGCCATTGGCTGAAGTGCCACTGAGGTTATGTGATTTTTAGAATTCAATGACCTTGACTTACCACTGCTCAACACGGTTTTGCTCTTCTTGTGATATTTCATAGATTTTCTTCATTCACAAATATCATCTGAAACCTTGGGATTATCAGTCCAAATTTTGGCAGAGTCTTGAGATACATACAGATTTGGTAAAGGTTCGAGATGGAAAAAGGGGATGGTCCACTGATTCTCGTTTTCTTTGATTGATGCCACTTTTTCCATTCCATAAAATTTAAATAGTTGTCTTGGTGATGTTAAAATCAGCAAGTCCTACTGCTAAAAGTGTGTAGATCAATTTTCCTGATAGAGTAGCTAAGTTTCCCATTTTCTGATGGTTATTCCTTTCTTTGTTACGAGTATTTTCACCAGTCCTTATGTACATAAATTAACAACTTGTATAAGAATGATCTGATAAATAGATATCTAGATTTTGCTGTCTTTTTCCTCTATCTTTTTTCCCAAAACAATATTTCCTTTTCACATAAACACACTTAACAAAGAAGGAAATTTCATTTCAATTCTTTTGGTGCCTCATTCTCAGGTTATTTTCTTCATTCATGCAGGTCGTGAACAATCTTGTTGCAACATATGATATCGTTGATTCTAGGGATAATCGAGGAAACACTTCCTTGCATGTGGCAGCTTTCTGTGGACATTTAGCTGTGGTGGAGGCCTTAGTTGTAGCATCACCGTCATCCATAAGTTTGACAAATAATATGGGTGATACCTTTCTCCATATAGCGGTGGCTGGTTTCAGAACTCCTGGTTTTCGAAGGCTAGATCGGCAAATGGAGCTCATGAAGTGGCTGATTTCTGGAAATTTAGTAAACATTGAAAGAATCATCAATTTTAGGAACAATGATGGAAGGACTGTACTTCACATGGCAGTCATTGGAAATGTGCAATGTAATCTGGTCTCCCTTTTGATGACCATCAGGTCAATTGACTTGAATGTAAGAGATGTTCATGGCATGACTCCTTTAGATCTGATAAGTCAGCAGCCCAGATCAGCATCATCTGAAATAGTGATTAAGCGGTTCATTTCTGCTGGCGGCATGTCAAATTGGAGTGGCAACATGAGAAGATCAAGCATTGCTTCTCATCCGAAGGAGCAGGGTATTGGAAGCTGTCCGGGAACTTCCTTCAAGATATCTGATGCAGAGATATTCTTATACACAGGAATTGTAGCGTTAGATGCTTGTGGAGATAAAGGCAGTGGAAGACCTAGCTCATGTTCCAGCAGTAGCAAAAATGATCTTACCCCTCTTGAGACGACAGAAGTAACTAATACGTCAAGTGAGAAGAAAAAGCATAATTCTGTTAGTAATGCAGCAAAAAGACTCAAAACTCTGCTCCACTGGCCACGAAAAAAGGATAAGAAAATCAGTGGTTCATTAAAATTATCAGGGGACGAGGATTCAATTGAGTCTCTTAAGAAATGCAGCCAGGGTGACAACACTCCAACCTCACTCCGACAACGATTTTCCAAGCCAACATCACTTCAGAACAACAAACGAGCTCTTGCTGTCAGGAGTGCAATGCCAAGTCCTTCCACCAAAAAGAGATTTGCAGCAGGGCTTATGCATGGAGTCATTCAAGCAATGCCACATTTGGCAATGCCGCATAAGTCACCCTCCAGTTCTTCTTCGATGAGGTCCATGGCATCTCCTAAACAGAAGGGCTTTGTACCAGAGATAGAGACAGTAGAACCAACCTTAATGACCACATCAGTTACTGATGGATCCATGGGCAGCATTGCATCACGGAAACCAGATCGGGCAAATACCAAGGTGATGAATCACTATTTTTGTTTTGGAGCACAAGGCCTTGCAGTGGAAGATGCGGTTACTGGGCAGGGAACAAAACGATTCTTCAAGCGCATGGTCCCATCCGTGGCTTAGGAGGCAGTCGGTCAGTCATGATCTGGGTGTTTTAGCACGACCAAGAAATGCTGCTGTTTTTAATCTGGGTGTTTTAGCATGACCAAGAAATACTGCTGATTTTAATCTGGGTGCTTATATTTTGTCTGTGTGTAGCCTTTTAAAGTTATTAGATGTTATGTTTAAGGGAAAGAGTGTTAGCAGTGGCTGAGGTTTCTGAGGCTACTGGGGTAACAAAACTTTGCACTTGCATGAATCATTTGTTTGTTTTGGGTGCTTTCAATGTAAATATGGTTGGCTTGCATATGTTTTGGTAAATTTTCAGCAATGTGTTGGGCTTGTGGATACCGTCAAAGATGTCAGGTTAGAAACAAAAACTTGCTTTTCATGATACCATCAAAGTTAATTTTAATTGTCAGGTTAATTTGCAAGACTCAAGGGTACCATTTGAACAGGAAACAAAGGGCCTGTGGATCCAAAGGGTTATTGAGAAATTTGGTAGTCAGCTTCCTGATTGGTTGGAACTTACCTTCTCCATGGGATACTGAGAATCTGATTTCTAGTAATCCTGACAAACTTATTTGGTACAACTTAAATTCCTTAGTACCTTCTACAATTAATGTTTGTCATTTCAATTTCACCCTTTCTTCCCCATCTCCATGTCACCCTTTTCACCTTCTCACAATCACATTCACTCGTTACAACTTCATGTGAAGATGATTTGATTACATTCAAATTTGTGTCTTCCTAATTGTTATTTCACAAACCACTTTTATTCTTTTTGTCCTTTGTTTACAACCCAACGAATCATTATGTTTGACCTTATTTCTAGATACTGGAAAACGAGTGAAAATCATATTTTGCCCAATCACCCTGGAGGGTGTGGAGAACAGAAGGTAGTGTTCAAATTATGAGATGACACTTTTTTAAAATAACTGTTGGTATTGTTTGAAAATACTGAGTCCATAAAGATTATTTAGAAAATAGAATTGTAGAATCTCAACTTTCTTTCAAGAAGATGTAAAGATCAACTTTACATGGAAAGATTAACTTTCTTATTTGAGTAATAAGAGCAATGCTCCACTCCTTGTATTGTGCAATGGGAATATGTTTTAGGGTACAGAGCAATGACAAAGAGATGTCATATCATGTAAAAGTGATTAATTCTTCAAACAAACATAATTTAACGCTTCAAAAAAGTAAAAAGTTGAAAGTAACGAAATAAATAAAGTTAAATTTTATAATAAATTAAGATATATATGAAAATTTATATAAAATTGAAATACTCTTCCTTAAAGTAAAAATAAATGAGACTTAAAAGTTTGTACATGTAATTGTTACATGAAAAATGTATAGATTATGATCTTTGTATACATCGTGAATATAGATGAGTTTAAAGTAATTTAAATGTATATGAAAATTTAAAAATAATAATACAGGTAAACATTTGAAAATATATATATATGAGATTTCAAATGTACGTTACGTACCATTATTACAATTGTCATTTTAAAAAAGTCGCCAAGTTGGGCGTTGCACGTAAAAAATCCGGCGGGAAAGGCGTCCTCTTTTTCCCGCCCTTCGGCTCCCACACATCACCACGGTGGCGCCGAAGCTGCGGAAGCCCTAGTCCGCGGCGATGGACGAGCAGATCAAGGCCGAGTTCGAGAAGAGCGGCTTCTCCCTCGACAAGGAGGAGGAAATCCTTCGGAAATGTGAGAGACGACGTTCCTATCATTCTCTTACCTCCTCCCTCTCCGATGGCCTGGCCGACCTGTGGTGGTAAATGATGTTTTTGCTTGGGATTTTACTCTTAGGTCTCGCTTACTGCATCAATTACAAGCTCAGCCCCACCGATCTCGTATCCTACTGGGAGGTCTACTATCTCAATAGGTAAGCCCGATGCCATCTCTGGTTTCTTGATTGCTGAAAAATGGGAGTGGATGAGCGAGAGATGCGATTATGTGCGTTTTGGTTGTTCTTCCTTTTTAGGCAGTTGAGCGGATTTGTAGTGGCGAATGAAGATCTGGACGGGTTTCTGGCGTACGTACAGAACGAACACAAGGAGAACAACATTAAAGAGGACAGTCATCTTCATATTTACTCCAGCAGTGATGTTGACATGTAACTCTTGGGTGCAATTGTAAGACTTTGTTGATTGCATCGTCGGAGAGTGCAATTTATTTGTGGTACTCTTGTTCTTTCTCGCGCAGGCTTTTAAATGATGACCATGATAATGACGTCAAAGAAGGCTTCTTGGGCACACCCGTTGATAACCACCATCAAAGAACGCACTTGGATAATCATGGATCCCCACCTTCAAAATTTGCTACGTCGGAGTTTTCTCCCGGAAGAACATCCGGGGTCGTTGGTAATCTTATGACTCCTTTTGGGCAGAGGTCATCCAAATATGTCCCCGTTTTCACATTGAATTCTGTCGAGGATGTCAAAACAAATGGAGAGAAAGAGATTGATAATCTAGAAGATGATGTCATTAGAAGGGTTCGACAAAGTGAAAGGTGTTTTTTGCAAACACATTGTTCACAGCCAGAGCCGGGACAGAAGTTTATGTATGATAGGATGGAAGGAAAGGTATCTATTCTGTTGATGATTTGTTATTGTCTTCAGCATCTACTCTAACAATCAGTTGTCTTTGTTTACTATCTCTGATTATCTATTCGTAGTTTAATTTTCTTGAGAACCGCATTCGACGGTGTGCTGCTGATTTTACTGCATGTGGACTCTATGGAGAACCTACAGTTGCTACACTGGCTTCACAGGTGAACTCATGCCTAAAATGTCCTTCAACTTTTCTATTTGACATGTTTCAGCTTTATGGGAGTGTTTGATTGAATATTATAGTTTCCATTGTAAAAGAATATGGCTTTTCTTGTCTGAAGCTTGACGGGAAGTGGTTTCTAGATTATTTTTTTTAGAATGGAAGGACGTAAAATTTATCTTCCTGTTGCACCATTTCTCTCGTTTATTGTTGTAAATGATGGTGGAGTAAATTTGGTGTTTTTTGATGTTGTCTTTGCACTATTTTTTTAGCAGTTTCCACGTGAACTTGAATGCAAATCATTTTTTCGTCAAAATAGATTACAAGACCCAACACAAGATTAGGAGGCCAAGTACACCATATCCTGTGGATTGTTGACTGTCTTTTGGATAAGAGCTATAGCATGCAATGATGCATCAAACTTCTTTTTCTAGGAAAAGAAGGATGGATGTGATACTTCCAGAAAAGACCAGAATATTTACCAAAATGCTAAACCCAAAAAAGATGAAAACAACATTAAGTATGGATGGAATCTAGATTCTAGGCCAAGTCTCCCAAAAATGCTTAGCAAGACCCGTGATCTCTCCCAGGTAGCAGTCGACAGGATTGAACACAATTTGATTTCTGCTTGCCCACACCATCCAATACTGCATGTACAAGCAGCAAGAGCCTATGTTTCGATGCAGTAAACTTTGTAGAAGTGTGGATGTTTCCCGTAGAAAATGCTGTTTACCAAGGAAAATCAGATCACCATGAGAAAACTCCCATGTCAGTTGGCTTTCCTTGCAAGTGAAAAATAAATGCTGAGCACTCTCTTCTTCCTATATGTTCAAAAGAAAAAGGCTTGTCTGCCCCATTACAGAGACTCAGAGGCCACATGTAATGTTAGACTGCAGCATCCATTTGCTGCAATATTTCTGAGTTAAGAGCTTTTCATGGTAAAGAAGATGAATTGAACTTTGGTGAAAGTCTTCAGTCTATGAACTATTTTTTTAATACCACACTATGGATAATGTAACATTCGATTGTTTTAGTTATTTTATCATTTCTTTTGTTTCATTTTCTTTGTAAAATGATTGTTTGGTAATTGTGAAGTCACATAAATGCACATTTCACCTGTGTTCGTTTTTCCCATCATGTCAAGATCATGATCAAAAATCTGAATTGTGATGTGTGTACAGGTACTACATAATACTTTTTGATTTGGTGAGCTGCCATAATTGATAATCGTGAACTTACTATTTCCAAAAAGAGTATCTTTTCCTCTTTATACCACATATCCACTTATCTGTTGCAAGATATTCTTATTTTGTAATAATACTGTGGGAAGGTATGATGCCTAATACTTAATCCTAATAATTTCAAATTCTCTATCCCAGAAAAGCATTTTCACTGTTGGTATGATTTGCTGTGAAGGCGACGGCCATCTTAATGAAAAATCCATCTTATTGCAAGGCAGGCATGCTTTCACTCCTGACCTCCCCAAAATTACCTTCTTAAGCTTCTTTGATTTCTCTTAGACTACTGCAGACATTTAAAATTCCTGGATCTTTTGTTTCATTTAGTTGTATGCTTTGTATACAATTGTGTCTTTCTTATTTTAGTGTTGAGCATTCTGGTGGAGAACGTGTCCGCCTTGATTTACAGAAGTTGTCACAGTTTTCTCTTTACCCGGGACAGGTAAATATTCCCTGTAAAAGCCACAGAGCATTACATATTACATTTATCGATGTGTAACATGGTGGAATGGGACTATTTCAGGTGATTGGTGTTGAAGGACAGAATCCAAGTGGACACTGTTTCATTGCATCAAAGGTGGTTGACTCTTTGCCAATATCCCCTGGTGTTGAACTTCCTCTTGCCAAAAAGCCTGCCTTGGATAACTTACAGGGATCTTCTTCTAGCACAAAAGTTCTGTCAACGGTATGGTTTCCTTATGCACTACTGTTCTGCCATAACATGCTTGCAAACTGAAGTGCTTGCCATCCTCACCATACACATGCCTGCTATTTAGAGATAGATGGGCATTTACTTTATAAAATGAGCAAATATCAAATTATTCTATGAACATGATTGTTTCATTAATATTGATTGGTTCCTGATAGTTTTGATGTTTGGCAGGTTATGGCCTCAGGACCCTTTACAACTACTGATAACTTGTTATTTGAGCCTTTAACGGAGCTACTTGCATATGCAAGCAGGAAGCAACCACAGTTGCTTGTTTTGGTTAGTGAACTCTTTGGTTTCAATTCGTTTTGAAGCTTCTTGCTTGTTCTTACCGTCAAACCCTTGTTGATTGCTCTTTATGGAACTTGGTAGATGGGACCATTTGTTGATTCGGACCATCCAGAAATTAAAAATGGAACTGCTGACCGAACATTTGATGACATATTTAGCATAGAAGTCATAAGACGGGTTTGTATTTCCCTACATAATGCCCTTAGTTTGTTGTTTTTTTAAAATAAAGAAGATTAAATGAGCCTAGATATATTTCTTTTTCTACTCCCTCCTTTTCTGCTACAGTTACTGGATTACGTTGAATATATGGGTTCAGCTGTGCAAATTGTCCTGTTGCCATCTATACGTGATGCAAGCCATGATTTTGTTTTCCCACAGGTCTATTCACAATCTTATTTGTTACTAGTGGTAGTCAATTTATCTAACTTTTTCATCTATTGTGTAATGGCTTCTGCAGTCAGCATTTGATATTCACCCACCTGAAGACATAAGTCATCAGGTATGCATTCATCTTTGTTCTGTAGTCATACACTCATGACTTGATAAGAATTATGATCATAATATGTGTAACCTGATTATTAATTCTATCCAGATAACCTTTCTTGCGAATCCAAGCATTTTTAGCGCTAATGAGGTAACCGAAAGCCACTTATTCATTTCAGTCGAAACTTATTTTCATAGCTTTTGATGATTTATGAATTATTGTTGAATGTTAGATTTTTAATATATGAATGTTGAGATTAGATTCAAACTAGTTGAAATTTAAAATTTGAATTTTGAAATTCAAAATATGAATGCTAGTATTTATAGCATATTTTTTATTAATGAAAATTGTGTTAAATAATTAGATCTGCAAATGAGTGTTGAGATCTAACATAGATGCTTAAATTTGATCTTAGATTTGAATTTGAAATTTTGATGTTAAGAGTTGTTGATTTTTTATTATTTATTAATTACCAAATTTGAAGTCTCAAACATATGATTATCGTGACAACTTATAAATTTAAACGTGTGATTTCTGAGAAAAATATGAAACTTGTTGATTTAGCAAACTAATCAGTATGGAATTAGATGTCTATTTCTAGTCATTGCATAATAACGATTACTTTTCCATTATATTCTTGTATGTGTTTATAGAGTCAATATCAGATGAGGTTGAGTTTCATCTTCATAATTTGAGGTCTTCCATCTCAACTGTTGGTTAATGAAATCTGTAACATCAGATTTAAATGATTAACAGTTTAGAAGGAAGACTAAGATGAGACAACCTCATCTAATAGTTTGGCCGCACAAACTTCGGTGGAACTTTTATAAAGACAATTTGTACTTTAAATTCCTGTTACTTTAGTTGTATCATTCACTCTATCAAATATAAAATATTAAATTTGTATTCAAGTATGCAAGAGAAGTGGCTGAAGTGGTGTAAAAAGGTATTGTACTCCACCTAAGTGGATAGTAGACATTCTCTCGATGTGATG
The DNA here is from genome assembly GCA_024699675.1 of Amphibolis antarctica. Taxonomy (NCBI): domain Eukaryota; kingdom Viridiplantae; phylum Streptophyta; class Magnoliopsida; order Alismatales; family Cymodoceaceae; genus Amphibolis; species Amphibolis antarctica. The sequence continues at coordinate 29,491 of JAMKPZ010002145.1, forward strand.
ATGATGCATACAGACTGGACGTAGGCAATGATCAAAGTAAGTTAAGTAACATAAAATCTCTGTTCACCATGGATTGTATTTTGACAGGTGTGTTTGTTCTCAATAGAATTCTGGGTGCATGTTACCCTGGCTAACTCGTTCATTTCAATTTGTTTCATGATTCTATAGTGGCTTCCTTTCTATTTTCTTTCTAAACAAATTTATTTTCCTGTGAATTCGATCCCCTTTCACGTTTCAGATTTTATTTGGTTGTTCAACCACCGATATTCTGAGACATCTTAGCAGTGAGGAAATCTCTCGAATACCAGCTAATGTATCATCTGGAGATCGCCTGACCAGACTTGCAACTCACGTTCTGGGTCAACGCAGGTAACTTGCCTTTTTTTTTGCATTTTTCCGACAATGATATGGTTCGGAGATCAATTCAAACGTGTACTGTCAGCTTTTATCCGCTCTACCCACCCTCGCCCACCGTTCCTTTGGACCTCTCACTAGCACCAAAAGCTTTGGAGATTCCATCAATCCCAGATGTTTTACTCCTTCCTTCAGACCTGAGTCCATTTGCCAAGGTTAGTGAATTCTCACGACTTCAGCACTCTTCAGTGCTTCTTTGTTTTTATGCCATTCCATCTCTGCCTAAATTTTTAGATGTTGATTTTCAGAAATAATTTTTTTCAAACTAAAGAATCAAGACAAAATCACAAAAACAGTTATTTGGGCCATAGGAAATGATTTATAAAATGTAATGTTGTATAAACATTTGGTAACTATTATCTAGATCTAGCATTCGAAAATAAATGGATGTTCTCGAAAAATTACAAAATTTAGTTTTTTCCATTCACCATTTTTATTTTTAAACCAACTTATTAAAATAAATTTTCATATGAATGCATTAGGCAATGATTGTTGAAAAGAGTTTAACAAATGATGTTAGAGTTTGTTAATAGAGTTAGTTCTAACTTCAGTTTTAACAATTACGTAGAGTTAAAAATAATTTTACAAACGATATTAAAGTTATATAGTAAATTGTAAGGTAAGAATTTATATATGAAAATTATAAAATTTATATAGTAATGATAATGTATGATCATTTGTGTAAAATTAAAGTTAAAATTAGAATTAATCAAACAAACAAGGTCATAGTTTCATACGTTAAATCAAATAATTATTATCAAATGGTCTTTTAATTTCTCTATATCCAAAATGCTAAATATTTTCTACTGTTAGATATTGTATGTAGGCGACAAGAATCAAGGCGAAGAGCCTTGGAGGTGTATCTGTGTTAACCCTGGTAGATTGGCCAAAGGCATCGGAGGTGGTACATTTGTTGAGATGAACTATAACTGTGATCCCAACAAAGCCAATGTGTCCATAATTCGGATATAGTATTATTCTCTGTGTTTGAGATGACTACATGCCAATGCACGAAAAAAGGTCTCGCTTCCGGATTTTATGATTACTAAATTATTAGTATTGTTTTCTCATGTGTGGTGTTGACATCTTGCCCTTTCTTTACGGGAAGGTAATTACAAATTCAAACATGTTATTACGTTTCCGTGACGGCATATTCAAAAAAATGAAAACGGAGGGATTGCAGCGTACGCTTCACAGTCCGAAGGTTGGATGGTTAGACCAAAACTAAGGTTCTATTCTTTTACCTTTACTTTTATCAAAATCATTCTCATTTTTATAATAATATTCTTAATTCTTAATTTATTCTTCTTATCAAAATTAATTTTTTTCTTTTCATTTCAAAATTATTTCTCATATTTTACTTCGATAAAAGAACAAAACCTAAGTGATAATTTATTAATGAAACTTTAATTTTAATTTTAACTTTAATAATTATAATAAAATTAATTTCGTAAATAATATTAAAATTATATAATAAATTATAAAATAAAAACTTATTTATATAATAACGAGGATATATAAAAAATTAAAATTAACCGAGACCAATCTCTACAGAGATTTTGTCATCTGGTTTATGCAAATGTCACATCAATCGACTTGTGTTTACCTCAAACATCGTAAAGTCGGTTGAAGAATTTTTCGTTAAGCTCAGATATAAGCCTGTTTTAATTGAATGAAAGATAAAATGACACATTACAAGTCGTAAGATGAATTAATTATATGGCTGTTGCTCTTCGAAAATATCAGCGTATGATGAGTCGTCCTACCGAGACTTGTAAATCAAATCGTACCCGTCACTATTTCTGTGTACGACGAAGCGACACACGACCTATCACCAAATCACGTTGTTTGGTGCCCGATCGATCATATGTTAATTAGCTTCGTGATGCCAGTCTGCAATAAATTTCTTTTTTCAAGAAAGAAAAATTCCATTATTACAAAAATAAAAAGGAAAAAAATAGTTACTTCCACTGAAAATTATTTTCAAATGCAAACCGTTCGGCATAAACAACATACAGAATTACCAACCAGCAAGTTGCAACCATTTGAGACCTTTGACTTCACAATCACATTCATCTAGCAAGTATATCATATGTGTAGGTGACGTCACATCGGCAACGCGTTAGATATTTTATTCAAATAATTTTGAGCTACAAGTACACGATCATCGAAATACGGATATCAGTAGACTCTCCTTATGCAGCTACTGGTGTCCACAGATCAGAATCACAATGGCATGACCACCTTTTTCAAATGCCAATTCTAGTTACTACCCTCTCAGCCCGTAGTTACTCAAGTCTCTTCTTGTCCTCCTACCAGACTGTTAGAGTTGCATTCAGTGTATAGGTATAAATCGGTATTGGGATCCTAGATCCAAAAACATCTTGTAAATATACTTTGTCATGCTAATGAAAAACCCTAACCATTTACCTTTACCCTAATCAACACAGACTTTTTTGTTTCATCTTGATTGATACCATATTTTTCTACGTCATCTTCTCGTTCTTCTACTTTTCCTTTATCCTTCTTCCTCTCTTTTCTAATTTTCTTCTCTTTCTTTACCATAATTTGTGTCCATTGGTAATTTTCCAGTTTCAACGCTTAATAGCTATGCTAGTTTCAGCTAAAATTCACACCATTTTTCTTTCAGCAAGGAAAAAAGCAAAAATGTCTCGCCTTCTTTGACATTTGGTGAATCATCATGCCAAAAACATTTACCTACGGTTCTCTCAAACAAATCTATAATTCCATAGATGAAAGTTAGCAACTTGCTTGCATTTTACCATCGTAACAGGACCTTCCAGCTTACTGCAGCTGAAGTGCCCTGAAAACCAATGTGATAAAATAATATGCATTTCTTACCTGAGTTCAAATCATAACATGACATTAGGAAGCCTTAAGCAAGCATTTAAGGCGGGCTACCAAACTTTAGATCATGCTTCAGATATCTAATACAGATGGGAAAGAAAACAAATCATGATATCTAAGATGGGAAAAGTAAACAAGTTAAAAATTAATCAAGTTAATAGAGCCCAAGGAGTTTTAACTAAACATGATGAGCATTGAAGAATAAAAAATGTGAAGCCAAACCTCCTCTAAGACGAATTTCTAATGCCAGGAATTTCCCCATGCAACCAAAAGACAAAACAAAAGCTTTACAACTTCTTCGCCTTCCCATTTTGAGTTCTTTCTCTGAACAACTCCAACCAATTGTTGAAGACCCACAAGATGCTGACCGAGATTGCTGCCCCCACCACGACAACCCATGATAGAGAAATCCACCACGAGATCACATTGCTTGCCTGGCCGCTCAGGTAAAAGCAGCTCATTTTGAAGAAGAAGACTGGTCCGGCAATGACGCGGGCAAGCGAGTACAGTGTGTAGAAGGGGGGTGACAATGAATTGTATATCTTGGTGGCTACTGGAGAGTCTGATTTCCTCATGGCGGACAGTGTCCAGATGTTCTGGCAGAAACTGGTCACCTCGGCAAGAACAAGTAACACCAGTAACGAAAAGGCACCATGGAAGGCAAGGTACCTACATGTGAAGAACACGAATAGTGTGGCAACGTGGTGACCGATGTAGAGGTAGTCCCCAGGGATGTACACAAGGTAGTGAAGCAGATCGACGGCAAAGTAACCAACACTAAAGTCGAGAACCAGGTCCTGGAATCGAGTATTGGGTGAGGAAAAGCCACGCTCTGATTGCGCAAGGATAGCGCAAGCAGCGAGGACGGTGGCTGGGGTTCCGTGAACCAGAGAAATCACACAACTTGACGCCTCCGGCCGGAGCTTGGGGCTCCAATTCCGGAACGCGACATTGTAAGCCAGCACATAAACAAAGCAGAAAGCCGTGAAGAACACGGGGAAGAAGGATGACGATTCCGGGATCCGCGACTCTACGAATTCAAACATCATAAAAGCAAAGGAAGGGAAGGAAGGAAGAATGATTCTGCTTCTGCTTCCCCGAAAGAACGAACAACTTTCGGTTGGATGATAACAAATACTTTCGTACGAGACAAGCCTGCAAGCAATATTATAGCAATATCTATGACAAAAACGAATCCAAAAATGCTAGAGCATGCATTTCACGAATCAAAAACTAACCTAGAAAACAACACAAATTCGAGATTTGCAACGCATCGATACCAGCACCAACCCTAATCCTCAGCACTCCACAACCTAACGATTCCTACAAAGAAGAAAGAGAGAGAAAGTGTGCGTGCGTGCGTGTGCGTGCGCCTCTGTGTGTGAGAGAGAGCGAGAGAGAACACGTCAACGTTACCTCCCCCTCCTTTCGACACGGAAGGGACAGCAGCCCTTCCGGCCGTCGACCTGGCCGTAACCCGGGGGCAAAGAATTCCACGCGGGCGGAGTCCTCCGTGTCGACGCGGCCGAGACGGAACGCGAAAGGCACCGTCACCGCGACCGCCACCACCACCACCACCACTGCCACCGCAACCTTCAGGGCGGGAGAAGAGACGAGGGAGCCGCTTCAAGCTGTGCCTTCACCGACCCTCTTAATAAATCGTAACAAACTGCGGATGATGGAACTCGTTCGCATCCGAAAAGAATAACCTTTGCCGAGATTCCCTCTTTCCGTTGTTTTGACCTAATTTGACGGTTACCACTTTCTTTTTTATTTAAAAGAAATTATTATTTTTAAAAGAAACATATTCTCCAAGTGATATCATTTTCAGTAACATCACTATTTAAATTTATTTAACTATATAAAGTAATGTATAATTACGATTAACTTAATAAAATATTATTTATCAAAAAAATTCATTATATACGTAATGATTCATATAATTATCTATAACTATAAAGACTTACTTCGTTGAGTTAAATCACAGAACACTGTACATAAGAGAAATCTTATTCACGTAAATATTATAATTATTATTATCAAAGATTATTTTTATTATAAATATTTATAATACATAAAATTAAATTAATTTACAAAGATCTGTGTGAGATTCACGTGAAATATATACAGAAGAATTTATATTAATAGAATTGGACGTAATTAAATTAGATGAAATTTAAATTTATTTAATTTAAATATTTGTATCAATACGAAATTTGATTTCGTAATAAAATTAAATAAAATTTATATTAAAAAAAGTTCGAAATTTACTTCGGATCCTCTTAAAACTTGTACGAAAGTAACGAAAAAGGATATATTAATTAATATTAAATTTTACGATAAAAAAATTATATTTTTCGCTTATATTACCACCAGAGGTGCATTTTTTAATAGTAATTGAAATAAACTTAAACAACATTTGTTTTTTATTTTATTTACGAAAAAAAATTCACGGATGAACATGTGAGTTTTTATTTTTTTATAAATTTACTGATGAATCTTATATAATATATTCAAGGTAAATCCATTAAATAAAAAATAAAAGTCATCCAATATAATACACGTACGTCTTAGGAATATATATATTTTTTTATTAAAAATTTAATTCGAATTTTAATTATTTTATTTTAAATAATAAATATAAAAAATTATACTTTTAAAAATAATATAAAATAGTGTAAAATAATAACTCAAAATTTTCATCATTTTTGATATTTCCTATCATTACTAAAAAGCATAAATTATCTTTAAAGGAGGGGTCTGTGCATACAAGAAATCAATGAAAAGAAAAATTTAATAATTTTTTTATTGTTAAAATATTAAAATATTTTTAATTTTTAAAAAATTAAATATAGATTTTTTAAAATTTTTATAAAATTTCTTTCTTTCTAAATTTTTAATATTTTAATATAAAAAAATTTAAATTATTTTTTTCGTTAATTTTCAAAAAACACAAATACGATCATCCTCGCAAGTAAGGTATATCCGCGGCGTTCGGGCGGATCATCAAAATTTCACGTCTCGTTACTTTGAACCCACGCAAACAAAAACCATATTTCTTTTTTACCGAATGTATAAGTTGGAATAAATGTCCTTTTCATATCCATGATTAATACAAATTGTTCTATATCGCTTTCATAGAAATTTTCCGTCAAAAATATTTGAATGTATTGTTTGTTGCTCACTTTGAAAATCTTGATTTTAACTTCAAAAAAAAATTCTGCAGGTGCCTCTCACATGTATTGATTTTTAATTTTTTTAACAGCCTAAGAATGATCTATTCTTCGGTACATCATCACATTGCTTCTGCCTTCTTTAATATCTTTTCTAATTTACATCTCTCAGAGATTAACGACTCTATTAATTATTAGTCGGCTTCACTCCAATAATGGATATTACTTTTGTAAATCTTATTATTCTTTCCTCTTTTATGTGGATCTGAGATTCCCCTTCTTCAACTTCATTTGGAAATCTGCAGCCTCTGGTGCAGTTAAAATATTATTCAGTTGCTCTTGCAAGAAAACATTCTTACTAAATATAATCTTCTTAAAAAGTGTTTGCATGGGGATATATACCTCTTGTCCTTTTTGTGATTTTGTTATGGAAACTACTTTACATCTTTTTAAAATTGCTATCAACATGCTGAGTTCAGAATCTTTTGGCTTTTTCGAGCTCTGTTAAGTTGAAGGCTTGGAAAGCTATTACTTTAGTCCTTTGTAATAATCTCTGACTTTGTTAAAATAATTTAATCTCCAGACATTTCCAACTTAATATACTTTGTTTTCTGGTATTTTTAACTTAGCTGACTTTTAGTTAGATTATTCTACCTCTCATGTTGATTTAACCTTTGAAATTACACAGTTGACATGGGTGTTCACTTGATCGATCAATCCTATTGAAATTGATGCAATGGGCGGCAGCTGCTCCACATATATATTGCTCCAGTAGTTGAGTTGGATGTTTCACATCATTGGAGTGACCAAGGAGTTGAACGAATTATGAACTTTTTGCTCATAATTTGTATGGGCGTATCTATTTCCGTAATATTAAATTGTTCCTCCTGTTCATTTCTAGGAACTAATTCTGTTAAATCATTGAAATAATCATTCAACAGTGATAATCAAATTGTTCATTTTCTTTTATATTTTTTAGAAAAGTTATATCTCTATATTCAATTATTCCATTTTCTTATGGAAAAAGTTATATCCAAAGAAATTCTCACAATATCCTATAAATCTATATTTTAAAATTACAGATTTCAATTTATTCCTAAGTTGTTCAGGAATATGTACAAGTGTTACAAAACCACCTTTTTTAAAATAATTTAAATTGAATTTTCTTCCTATCCATATTTCATAAAAAGCACTTGAAACAACTTTAGTAGGTATTTTATTTTGTATATAGCAACTTCTCCCTAAAATTTAATAAAAAAATCAAAATATGATAACATGCATCTAATAAAATTCATCAAAATTTTATTTTTTTCATTTTATGACACCATTCTATTAGAACGTATAAGACATCGTAGCATGTCTTTTAATTTCCTTTTATACATAAAATAATTTAAATTTCTTCTATTATATTCTTCACCTCTATTTGTATACTTTGATACGTATTACTTTGTTTTTTCGGTGTGGTCCGAAACTTTATTTATTAAACAATTCACACAATAACGTTGTCCTTTTTTGCAATAATTACGGTATCTAATATTTATTTTATAAAACGTTAAGGATCAATACGCTATTCGTATTCGCGACTTTCCCGAAAATATAAAATCAAAAATCCCTTTTTTGTAGCCGCAGTTGAATTGCATGGGCGTGGGTTGGCTAGTATAAATAAAACCAGAAGAATTAGGGCGTACATCTCCGCACACATCGTTCTAACACCATCATTGGGTAGAAGCGGCGGCGGCGGGGAACATCACCTTCTTCTTCCGCGCTACAGATACGAGCAACGATGGTGAGGAAAGTTGTTGCTTCTGTCGATTCGCCGGTGTTCATTGCCGTTTTCTGTGTCTTGTTGCCTTTGGAAAGGATGGTTTTTTAGGCGATGATTTGGGTTTAAAGTGTGAAGAACTTCCAATTTCCAAAACTATCTGGAAAACGATGGATGGATAGGTCGAGTTACTTGGGAGGCGGCGGAGGGGGAGGGGGGGCGAATGGTGGTGGCGGAGAAGACGAGGAGTTGGGATGGGGAAGGGTTCGTGTCCGAGGATGATGGGTCTCTGATGAGGAGGAGGCGTGGGGAGCTGAGGCAATGAGAAAGACGATGAATAGTCGTTGAGGCGATGGTAGAAACGGAGGGGAATATGTAATAGTCCGTGGGAATTTAGCATCCAGTATAAGTAAATGTGCGGGTGTACAGCATTTCCAGGAATATTTTTGAATAGAAAATCAAAATTGGATTCTAAGCTTTATTTTTAAGTTCGTATATTCCTAGCTTGTTTTCTTCTTGTGCTCTTAATCCTCGTGTTTTTTAGGGAAAGAGAATCATTCTTTGACCACCCATTGTTTAGCCATCTTTGTTGTTTTGTCTGTTTTGCGATATCTCACCCGCCATTACATTTGTCTTAGGTTCTACCAAATGATATCGATCTGCTACATCCCCCTGCTGAACTTGAGAAGAAGAGACACAAGTTGAAGAGATTGGTCCAGTCACCGAATTCCTTCTTCATGGTGGTTAATTAATTATTTTTCCTATTCTTTTCTTTTTATATTTTTTCTTAAATTAGTGCCACAATGATTATGATTCTTTCATTCATGCCCAAATCTTTGGAAATAATAAGATTTTGCTGTTTCCTATTTGATTGCAGGATGTCAAGTGCCAAGGGTGCTTCAACATGTAAGTTGGAACTGAAGCTTTCTCCTATTGTTCTCACTTCTCATTTACTTATTGCCTCACAAATTTCTGTGTTTCTTCTGTTATGTATGCTTGTTGATTTGTCAAGTTCATGTTTGCTTATTATGCGTGACTGTATGCAATTCTTCTTTGCATAGTTGTATCACACTAATGCACATGATTCTATCCGTAAAAGTGCAACTTCACTTGTAATTTCTTCAATGGGATTCTCGTGCATCTCCATGAGAACCCAATTGATTATCACTGCATCCACAATCATGTTGAATGTGATAGTTGCTTCATGATGACCTCAGCCTTTTATTAGAAAGCTTTGGTTTTGGTGCACTTTGATAAGTATTCTGGTAATTGTTTGTTGAATATGTGCAATTATTGCAATGATTTTGGGTTTTGGCAAGTAAATTTGGTCCAAGTGTCATTGCTATATGTCCATTGCTTAGTGCTGGTAGGCATGTATTTAAGAAAGTAGACACATGAAGGGATTTGAAAATTACATTCCGTACCTAGCCCCCATACATTCACTAGCTGGTCAGTTGCAGAACCAGTTGATTGAGAATGGAAAAATCTTAGAAGTATGAAAGGTGTGTAGATGCTTAGTTTGATTTTAGAAATGTCGGCATTTGTGAAAAAAATAAATTTTGTTTCTATAAACATACATTGCAAATGGAATGTGATAAGCTGGCCAAACAATACAAAACGAGTTCCATCAAAGGTAAAATATCTGTCTTGGTAAAAACTAGACTTTTGTGCCCAACAGAACGCCAATATATTATGTGGTGATAATTATAAGAATGATATTATATTTGCATCCTTTATGATCTGGCTGGTGTTATGGACCGATATTCCATGCCACCATGATGAAAAAATTCACCTCAAAAGACCAACCTGACAAGAGAGAGAACCCTATATCAAGACCACAATGGTATTTACACCACCAATGTGAGATTATTTTGGTCTCATACCCAAATATTACATATATAATCTGTAATATAATAGCAGATACAATTTCTCAAATGGAACAGAAGGATTGAGTTTTTTGATTTTATGTTCGATTTGTTTATTATTTGTATTCTTAGTTGTGAAATATAATGTATGATGCATATTATGTTTTCTTGAATTTGGGAATAGGAAAACCATTCCATTTGTGTTGGTTGGTTGGTTAGTTGGTCCACCATGAACTCCTTGTGTGTTAGTCATTGTTGAAGGACCGGTACCTTCAATTTAATGGTCTCCTGACTACTGTGCCCTTGGGTTCTGCAGAACTACGGTGTTTAGCCACTCTCAGACAGTGGTGGTGTGCGGGAACTGCCAGACCATCTTGTGCCAACCCACGGGGGGCAAGGCAAGGCTGACCGAAGGTTGCTCTTTCCGTAAGAAGGGAGACTGAAGAGCTTCGCGCGTGTTGTTTTTTTGTGGCGTCGAAATTGCAGCTTCATTCTGCTTCGAAGCTGTTTAAATAGAATTGTATCAAGTCCTTTTTTTGTGATCTCGCTCTGCTTACATTGTGTACCGTCTCGTTCGTTCTTGATTGAATCTCTACGAAGTTTTGCATTCTCCAAGATCCTGCATCCTCTGGAACCCTTTCGGACGCTTTCTTCCTCCCAATGTGGATGTTGAAATGCATCTGACCAACAAGTGCTCGCTTTCAGAAATTTGCCCAGACCGCACTTTAAGTTCAAAGTTTAAGATTTTGTTTATTAACGGACTTTCAATTCTAACCGTTCGTAGAGAATTAATTATGGAGAATTAGAGTAAAAAGTTGTTTTGCAAATGACGTTAAAGTTATGTAGTAAAAGTTGTAATGCTTTTCACCTTAGCATTAAAAGTATTACCATTATTTTTTACCTACATTTTACGTTGCGGGATACGTGCTTTTGGAAATAATAAAAAATTAATTTTTTATTTTTTATTATTTTATATAATTTATTATTATTTTTAAAAGTACAAATTTTTACATAGTATTGAAATTCTTATTATCATTGTATTTGTATCTGGTTAAAATATATTTTCTTGAAAAGAAAAAAAATACAATCTTCTAGAACGTAGGAGACTTTATCTGAAAATAAGCTGTTTTAATTTTAATAAACGTAGAAAGTTGAAATTAAAGACTTATTTGTTTAAAAAGAAATCACTGTAATTAACAAGTATCATTGTTATATAATATAGTATATTTATCAAGTAATTTTAACATCATATAATAAAATTATTGTGAACGTAAATCGTACACCTTAAAAAGCATGCACCTCATCTTATTTAATTTCCTTCTAAAATATACTTTAAAAGTAATTTTACAAATAATATTAAAGTTATATAATAAATCATGAAATAAAAATTTATATATAAAAATTTATATAATAATTATGACAAGTAAAAATTTGTAAAAATATAAAACTTTTTATTATCAAATAAAATCGTAATTACTAAAATGATAATCTAATAATTAAAATCTCTTTGAACTTTAAAATCCTGTGAATTTCCGAGGCAACCGTAGAAAAACATGACCGGAAGACGTAGACGAGAAAAAGAAAAGAAAAGTAGTTGACCCGAAGCCCTCAGATTTGACGTTAAACTACTGCATCGCCGAATTTTGTAAAATAAAATATTTTCTGTCTAAATGCAATTTTTGGTATGTTTGGTGATAAGTTTTTCGATTCTAAAAGTTAGAAGTACACGTTGAAGTTATTTATAAATAGAATTAGAATATTATATAATAATTTAGATGATAAAATTTGTATAATAATAATAATATTATTAAAAGTAATTTTAATAACGAGAAAAAGTAAAAAGCAAACGAGACTTTTGTTTCTCAAACTTTTCACGATCTGACGCGAAGGCGAAGGTTTGAGTGCCGGAATCAAACTCGAGGTTGCTGTAGAAAACTTTTACAAGACATTTCAAAATAACGTCGAGTACGTGTAAGAAAGGGTAAGAACAGGTCCACACGAATGAACACGTAAGTACACACAACAGTTGTTCATCTGGATTTTGCAATATATATATATATATATCTTGAAGACTGGTTAATTAATAAGAAGCTTCGAATCAGCTTCCTCGTGGACGCAGACCAGTACGGTACCCATTAATACAGGTCCTTCCGATTCCGGCCATTTGAGTCCGGATCGAAGAAGCAACGGCACGGTACGTGGTCCGGCAGGCCCCCGGTCGATTTCTGTGGGAAGGTGGTGAGGTCCGGCAGGCGCGCTCCTAGCTGGCCTGCACCATGAGCTCCGGCGAAGCTGTGGTTGCCAGGGTTGGCCGAGAAAAGCAGAGATACGAAAACCATTTCCGCCTTGTTTCTGGGTAACTAATGTTTCGTTTAATTCCAGCATGCATGCAGTTAACTTCAATTGGTTAAAAAATTCATCACATGAACGCATGGAAGAAAGTGAGAGAGAGAGGGGGAGGGAGGGGCGAGTGAGTGATCAGAGCATCGATTGATTTGAGAGCACCGCCGAAGAAATTAAACCCAACTGGCCGGTGGACTGCGACCACAAACAGGTGCGTTCCTTACAAGCTGGTCGATGGGGTTGGGGGAGGAGACGTGGACGACGACGACGTACAGAGCAGGCTACGAGTTCTGATGATCTCCACGCCAAACCGTACTGACCTCATCTTTCCAAAGGTATATGTCGCTCCATCCGTCCATGTATCTGTATGTATCTTGTCTGCGTACGTATTAATATCTCGTTAAAATCAATTGATACGTGGAAAAGAATTTATAAAAGTCCAAGAGATTATATAATTTAAAGTGACTTAAAAGACATGTGTTGTAAATCTATTCTGATAATATATAGAAATACACTCCTAAAAATTGTTGAATAATTGAAAAAAATGTCTTTTCATGATATAACACAGATCTGCTACATCTTTACACAACATGAGATTATATATTCCAACAACCTAACTTAATACGTGTGTTGTATGAATTAAATCTGATACCGTGACGAAATTAAAATTAATTAGTTAACGAAAAATGATTTATTTCACCGCTTTTGTTTTCAAAGTGAGGCTATATATAATATATATATATATATATATATATATATATAATCTGATGAGTATTTGGGTGCCATTTGATCGATCGGACAGGGTGGGTGGGAGAAGGACGAGTCGGACAGGGAAGCTGCATGCCGTGAAGCGATTGAAGAGGCTGGAGTCAAGGGAGTCCTTCGTGTATGAGTTTTGTTTATTTTTCTTGGTTTATATACATATATGTACATATGGTATGAGTACTTGTTCGGTTAGCTGTATTCTGCAACATCATGCGTGTAATTAATTAATTAATGAAGATAGAATCTCATTTGGGTTCATCCATCAAACACATACATACCGGCCTGTAATCACCTGCTGCTTTCAAAATCATCTGATGAAATCCTGCTGCTTAATTAACTTTGGAACGAAGGATGTAGGAAGAGAAAGAACAGATCAGTAGTGGACATGGTCAATTAATTAATGAAACTACTGGTTCGACCAATATATGTGCAGGAAGAGCTAGGGAGGTGGGAGTACAGCAGCAAGAGCAAACAGAAGGGCGGGAGCACAAAAGGGTCATGGTGCAAAGGATCCATGTTTGCGCTGGAAGTGACGGAGGAGCTGCAGTCATGGCCGGAGCAGGGAAGCTACGGCAGGAAATGGGTTAGCACGCACACCAGAAGCTCCCTCCTCTTCTCCACCTCCTACTTCTACCTCTCTACCAGCTGTTCTAAATCATGGACCATCCTCCTGCATGCGTTCAAAATTGATGTGCATGTGTATGTAGCTGACGGTGGGTGAGGCGTGGGAGCGTTGCCGGTACGATTGGATGCGTGAGGCCCTTCACAGGTGCCTCGTGCTCGTCGGAAGAAGGCCTGGAGGTCTCCGTCCGCCGAGCGCTCCTCCGCTTGCAGAGAAAGAATGAGACGAGGTGGGAGCACACCTACAGTATTATTACTGTGGGTGAGACTTATATATTAAAAAATTCCGTATATGTACAGTTTTTTATTATTGTCAGTTTCTTTTCTGTTTATAAATATGTAAGACTTTCTGCAATTTTTTTTTAAAAACATTTCTATCATGTTATATAGTAAATATTGCAAAAAATTCACATTATTTTTTTTATTTACGCAGAGAGAGTGTGTTTCCGTGTATTTTAAATTTTTCAAGAAAATGTTTTATCGTTTCAAGTTTTGTTTGACAAAGTTTGTTTGAAGTTTACATTTTTTAAGTATGTTTGAAGTTTATGTCTCGTGAAAAAAAAAGTTTGAAATTTTTTTTTTTATAAAAAATATTAAAAATCTAAAATATTTTTAATTTTTTAAAAATTAAATATAAATTTTCCTATATTTTCATATGATGTACAAATCATCTTATAAAATTTTTTATTTTCAGATTTTTAAAATTTTAATAATAAAAAAATTTCTAAATTTTTCTTTTCATTAATTTTTAAAAAGCATACACCCCACCCTAAATTAAAAAAATGGCATAACATCCGACGCCAACGACATGCAAATAATTTAGAAGACCCTAAAATAAATTAGTCACCGGTTAATTTTGATATAACATTTTAGTAAACAATTATTAAAAAATTCTAACCTTATCTTTTATATAAAAATTAATATACTATTTTTACAAATTATATATCGATTCTAAAAATAATTACCTATATCGACACACAAAATGATATGTTAATTCTAAAATAAGGGCAAAATTCTGAAAAGTGAAAGAAAGAATGAAAAATACTTAAACTTTTTATTTGCCATGAATTCTCCTGGATTCATGGCTCTTCTTTTCGTGGGCAAACCTTATAGATCTTAAAGATGACTTCTAGAACAAGTAAGCATATTTTGAATCTATTCAGACCGGAACTAATTAAGAAAAAAAATTAACTAACCTTAATTATTCATTGCAATTACCTGAAGATCATCAAGGTCACAACCTAGCATGCACTTAGATATGCAATGGAAGTATGCACTTGTGTGGTCACTCATGTTCTATCCAACCATTTGAACACCTTCCATTTCCAAAGCAATGAACACCAGGAGCCATCGTTCCTTCAAATTAATCCCACTGTGAACTTATAACATTGCAAATATCTTATATTTTGCCAAACAAGTACTTGTTTGTTTAACAAACTCAAACTTTCGTTAGACTTAATGAACAATATTGACAAACAACACTGTAACGCATAATATTTCAAATAAACAAACATAGTAGTATTACAATGAACCTAAATATGAATAGAGATTAATTAAAGTCTTCATAGGCCCATTCAAGTCATAAAAATTAATCATATATTATCCTTACAGCAACTACATGAACTTATATATTATTACCCAGAAAAAAACTATGTGAACTACATATAAAGCCTGGACCTTCATTGTGAAAGTGTCATTATAGTATATAATGATGATGATGTGCATATGTAATGAGGCATGGCATTGTTGTGTCCAACAATGATGCCCGATTGTGTGCAAAACCAAGTTGGGTGCTTACCAATCTTCTGGCATCATCTGGCTATATTTCCATAATAAATTTTTTGAAAGCAAATCTACATATCTAGAATATTCCAAAGATTCAGATATGAAGTCATGACTCCTACATAAGTATGGTCTGAATTGCTTGAAAAAGGAAACACTAGGTTGAGTGAACGAACATGAATGATCACCACCTGGTACACAGCCATTAAACAAACAAAAACATACTCATGAGAAAACAGTCAAGCAAGCACATTCCTACGCATATTATTGACAATAATTTAGCATGAGAAAGCAAGCAAGTTTGCATGTATTGTCACCAACACCTGGTGAATGACTATTCTCTCAACATAGATAGACATGAGTACACTGCAAATACCAAATTTATGCACCACCTTGCCAAAGAATGCATGTGTTGTGAATCCTAAGCCATGGTAACAGAATGTGCAGATTCATCACACAATATCATTTGCTGGCCATCTCACAGGTAATGAAAAAGATTAGATGGGAATTCAATTGATTCAGTTTTTTTTGGTATATAAAGGCATTTCTTTCCAAGCCACATGTATGCACATCATTTTGCGAATAAAGACGAGCATTTTACATGTTTTAGCATAAGTGTAAAGTGGAGATAGGTGTCATGAAAGGCTGAGGCATCATGGACTCAATGCTGAGTTTATATTGGTGTAAGAAAGAAGAGGATGATGAAGAGTACGATTGAAAATAAAATGTTAGTGATCCTCCCAAACAATTCAAAGAAGTCCTAAGCATTGAATGCTTCACCAGGCAACTTTAAAATAACAACATATTCCTTCAATACAGACGCACTTTGTGATCACTCTAATCAACTCACCGTGATTGTTAGCAAAGTTCATGAAGTGCATTCACACAAGATCAACCGCTTGAAAATTTGACAGTCTAATGACCAAATCACTGGTGAGATCCACACAGATCAGATGCTTGAAATTGCCATTTTTAGTATACAGCACACTGCATAGAAAGATGAATAATGATGTTATAGCCAATGACAACAGATGCAATTATTGTCTATGAAACCAGTTAATAAAACTGAGATAAACAGCATCTTTGGTCTTCCACCCAAAAATTTACTAAGCTTCTCTTACGAAATTGGCTCTCCCACTGAATAAGCAGCAATGTTATACCTATATGGTTGTGCACATCAGGAGAAACCCGGTATTTCACCAGGAGATGGAGCTAGTTCATTAGCCCCAAACTTCTCTTCATCATAGAATGAAGCTTTCACCACTCTTCCACCAAAGAACCGACCATCAAGATCAATGAGTGCCTTTGTCGTTTCCTCTGACCTCTCGAATTGGACGAAGATCCTGACAGCTTCCTCTGAAGGGAAGTCGGGCTCTGTGATCTCAAATATCAAAACTCGTGTCACCATACCGTATCTGGCACATTCACTCGCTGTTTCATCTTCTAGTTCATCATCAACCTCTCCCGGCCCAACCTGTATGGCAAATCAAAGTTTATAACAAAGAAAAATATATTCACCGTTTCAATTCTAAGTGGTGCTCAACTGGTTACGTATCAAGAAACCTATGGAAATTCTTCCGTATTGCAAGCTAACAAAAGTCATAAACCCAGCAACGAATTCAGTAAATTCAAAAAAACACTGATATGGATACTAAAACAAATAAAAACTTACACAGGTTATTGTTCCAAATGCATAACTGGCCCTAGAAACTAGCATCATGAATTGAAGTTTTTATTTCAATTTTTATCTAAGTTATTTTGCAAGTTCAACATCAAGTTGCAATTATTTCAGATTTTATGAATCTCAAATATTATTAATCACCAACATCATAAAAAGAACTTCTGCAGATATAGCAACAGAAATTATACAAAAAGCTACCAACTTTGCTGAACTCATAATCTGGATAAAAAATGCCATAAGCATCGTTCCTCTATAATCAAAGGATACACAAATATGAACCACGTGAACATGCTTAGAAAGGGCCTAAAAGGAACGATGAAATGTTCTGCATGGACTTCTCCAGATATATGACCAGAATTCAAATGCAAGAAAAGCCAAATCAGGCACACAGACTGTTTTATAACCTGAAATTGAACAAGAATAGAGTCCAAAGAAAGTAATATTTCAGAATGAATGTAAAAGGCTTCATGACAAATTGGAACAATTTTTAGAATCATCCTATCCCTTTCCTTCAAAAGGGGAATCAGTATTTGTCTGGTTAAGGAACAGGTATCATCTGTAGAATCATCCTATCACCTCCTTAGCCTAATACGAGGTCATGACATTCCAATCCAATAAGTGGTGGATTCAAGGGCAAGAAAAGGTAATTGGTGAATTATTTCTAGAATCACCCTTCCAATAAGGCTTCTTCCTCAAGTTCACATATAACCCTAGCTCTTCCTCAATGGTGACCAATTGCCCACCATTCATCACCATAGAATGTCCCTCAATCCTCATTCTTCTCCATTGCTCCACCTCAAGATGAATCTTCGTCATTCTTTGCTCTAGTATGACCTCTTTGATCACACCTTGCTAAATCTCGATTTCATAAAATGCAGGGGCATATGCATGAGCCAAGCTAACAGTAGTGTCCCACAAAGTTCAATGGAGTGTGCTAGGCATTCTACAATTGAGTCAAACTAGGTACATGCATCTAAAGAATAGGGTGTGGTGATGGAAGATTTTCAATAGGTTGAACCATTTACAAGCAAGGCCTTATACCTAGATTTGGTGTTGAGCGATTGTCTAGCACCAATCAGCTCCATATAACAAATGGATCAATGAGTCTATCTTTTGAAGGTTTTTAGAAACCACATCTTCAATCCACTACCAAATTGATCTAGGTTCTACACAGCAACTCAATTATCAGTGTTAATCGGTTCCACTACTGGAAAATCTACAAAATCAACAACCCAAGCCATAATCCCATTATGAGAGGGCAGCCACATGAATTCTTTTCTTTCAAATATTTCTATCAATTTCCAAGTCTTTAGTTAAATTACATAAATTTAAATCTTTTTTTACAATTCTCAAACAAGTAGTTTTAGGCTTACCAATACTTTTACATTTTTCTACTAATTAAATCTTCTCTCCTAGCTAGCACATGCCTTGGCCTCCCAAGGATATAAGAAAACCACCTAAGCTGACTTTTGCATCAACATTCATGAGATTAGCAATGCCAAAATTTGAAGGACCCAACATGTTTTCTATTACCTGCTTGTCCAACAATCAGTTATCTTCCTCTTCTCAAATGGCATTACCGGAACCCTAGTTGTCAACAACTTGGAACCTAGGATTCTGAAAGAAGATGATGAGCACAATAAGTTTGAACCCTATGAATCCCAACCTAGCCAGCCTCATTACCATGCAAGAATTTGAATCAACATAAAATTTTTGACTTGTAAAGAACACTTGCGAGCATGCTTGCTGCCTCCACCCATTACAGATCCATAGTGTTTTTCACCACTTGCTATAAATGACCAAAAGTGTTGCAATTTCCAACCATTTTTCATCAAAAGGTCTAACAAGACCTAGTATTCTACCCAAACATTGTCAAACTAGCCACAATATGACTCCTACATTCACTTCATACAAAACTTTCAACTATCTTTTCCTTTATCATTTGTTCCCTGTGTAAAATTTAGGGACTCAACAAGTAACTCCCCCACAAATACTCTTCTAACGCCCAACGAACTCCCTTAAACACCATACAAACCACTCCTAGAGAGAATTAAGTTTCTAAGCAAGAGCTTAACCAAACAATATTGGAGGTAATCTTGATTTGTACATAACTCCCATGACCATTGAGTGACCACTACAACAACCACCTATAAAGATTCTCGATCCTTTATGCCTCAATCCCAAGCACCTTGATGAAGATTATTTTTGAGCACCCTCAAGCCCGATGGGACTTCAAGTATCCTACCCACCATCCTTTCTCCCATGACAAGTAGATGCACGATGACCCAACACCTACAAACCTAACATTTCACTAGGTCATCACAAACAACAGTGTGAGCTCTCCCCAAACACTAGAGGCACTAGACATATCCCCACCAATGTCCTGACTTCTCAATGACCATTCCTTTAGCATCAATCTCTCATTCTGCTTTTCACTTCTATCTCTCATTAATGTGAGAAATTTTCTTTCATTACGTTTTCACAAACAACCCTATGACCACTCCCCAAACACTAGAGACACTAGACATATCCCCACCAGTGTCATCCTCTTCTCTCCACCATGACTTCTTGATGACCCCTCTTCCAGCATCGATTTCTCATTCTGATTTCCTTTCCTTTCTGTCACTAATGTGAGAAAATTTATTTATTAAATAAATAAAACAGGAATGATTGAGCCCAAAAACATGAAAGAGTGGTGCAACCAAAAATGAGTGTTCAAATGTGCACAGAAAAATTCCATCTCAATTAAATAAGTACAATATTATTTGGAGGTGTACTCATCAGTCAATTTTACGATTACACCAATGAACAGTGCTATGTTAGCCTATTCAAATTCCCTCTATACGGACCACCGGAAGTTGAGACTAGAGAGCGTGCTTTTGACAGAATAATACAGAACAGATGATGGCATAAAACAGCAGCAGGCTTGCTTCAAAAACAACGCACTCTCGATGTAAGGCTAATCAAATTACAGTACGTGCAAAAGGGAAGAGATCAAACAGATAAAGCAAAATATGCGATGTAACAACAAAGATTACCATGTTTCGAAGAAGCAGAACTCGGGTTGGTGTACCGTTAAAAGTGACACTCTTCATCTTCTTATTTTCAGCTTTCTGTTCGCTAGCGTTCACAATTACTCCAGCTCGCCTATCTGTCTTCTTGGCCATCAGTGGGGTCGTGATGCCCTGCTCCTGCCTCCCGAGTCCCTGGCCTTCCTTCCACCCCATCCTCGCCATCATCCTCTGTGCAGCAGTCATTTGCCCACCCGCCCCAACTCCCAACCCGCCCGACCCGGACTTCCCTATGCTAAACCCCTCGCCAGAAGGGGGTGGCGAAGGCGACCTAGGAACCGCTCCACTCATCGCAGCCCTTCTCCTCCACGCCTCCTCGCCAGATATATTCAAAGATGAGGCCCTCCCCTCGTAATCCCTCTCCCTCTCAACCAACTCCCGTTCTCTCCTTTCCCTTTCCCTCTTCCTCTCCTCCTCCTCCCTTCTCCTCCTCTCCACCTCCCGCTTCATCTCCGCCTCCTCTGCCTTCCTCTTCTTCTCCCTCCTGTAATCCTCATAATCATTTGGCCTGGCCGGGTCATACTCCTCCATCACAGTAGACGGCACTCCCACCAGCGCCGGCTGGAAGGACGGGCTCTTTAATTCGTCATCCGCAGCAGAGGTAGCCGGAACAGGCGAGGAAGCAACAACTCTGCTCTGCGACGTCGGCTGGGATCTTGATTTGCTCTGCGATTGTTGCGAACGGACCACGGAGACGGGAGGAGAGAACAACGTCGATGACTTTCGAAGCGCGGAAGGCGCCATTTTCGCGGTGGACGACCAGAGGCCGGGGCCTCTTGAGGGTGTGACTCCGCTCTTGTCGTCATCGGTGGTGGACGTCGAGGATGGGGGAGGGAGGTCCCCGTACAATCCCCCCAGCATTTCTTCCGATCGATGCAGGAAGAGGGAAGAGGCTGCCCCAATGCGAGCGAAGCTGGCGATGACGATACCTGCGAGCGGAGGGCTTGAGCCGCAACCCTAGACGGTCCCGTGGACGTAGGACCAGAGGTGCCGACTTTCGAGCATTCGGCTGCTCCGAATCGAACGCAAACATACGTGTTATCTTCGACAAATGAAAAAAAATTCTTCTATATTTTATTCTATTTATCTTAAATATTACAAATATTTTAGCCGTTGACAATAAATAAAATAATAATAATAGTAATAATTAAAAATAATATCTATTTAATTTCTTTTCTTTTAAAAATATTTTTACTCTACGTTCTTAGGGGATTATAAGCTGAAATATGGTTGAAGTGAAGGATTTAAGAGTGGATTTTGAACCAAGGAGTGGT